>JADPWL010002429.1:0-13111 GCA_019059595.1 Marasmia exigua | reverse complement strand
CGTGCTCGGTGTATGTGACCGCGTACGGTATACGTTCTCGAGGAACACCTTCAGCCACGCCGCGGGTTCTCCTCGTAGATCAGACAAGAGATACGCTTCACGCCACCTCTGCGCGCGAGACGACGGATGGCGGGCTTGGTGATACCCTGGATGTTATCACGGAGCACCTTCCTGGTGACGCTTGGCACCACCTTTTCCCAATCCCTTGCCTCCCTTACCGCGGCCGGTCATCTTGATACGATGAAATGTATTTCACACAAGATAGATACGTAGTAATGTGAACGCGAACGATGCGTCGCGTCGAACAGCAGAGACGAGTCTAACGTTCCGCGGAAGGGAACGAGTCATATTTATACTCGGCCGGCGACACGGCGGCGGAGGGATCGCGGGGTAGCGGGGGACGGGCCCGTCAGTCGAAAAATATCGAAACTGATACATGGGCACATACATATACATACAATTGGTTATTTTATATCCTTAATTATTATTAAAAAAAAAAAAAAAAAAAAAAAAAAAACATATGTTTGAATAACGAAAAAAAATAAATAAAAAGGTAACGTAAGCCTCACACAGACATGTTATTTTATATGTAAAATTTAATATGTATATTAAACAAACAAACAAACAAATAAATAAATTGAACGTTCATTCATTGATTCAACGGTTAAATTAAATTAAATTTATACATTTAAATATGTGTATTAATTATACATAGGTATGCACTGACGAAGAAGTGTTATTTATTTTTCCTACATAATAATTATGAAATATTATCTACTTATGCATACATACATACTTACTTACTTACTTGTGTCCTATCCGTAAATGATCTAATAATATTCTCTCGATTGATAATGTGATCGTGATAACTAGCAGTTTTTAAGGTTAGACTTTTAGCGCATTTAAGAAACTTTTGTTGTTATTTCAACAAAATTGAACAATTTGCGGCCCTGAAAAGGGCCTTTTGTTGTTTTGCGGTGCGTCATTAAATCGTAGTAGTGGGCAGCGGCGACAGTTTTGACTTCGTTGTATGACGGCGCCATCGATGCACAAAAATATATGCGCACAGATTGCGACGTACAACAACACAAAACGCGCCACCACCCCACCGAACGTACACGACGACTTAAGCACGCTCTCCTCTGATCCTGCGCGCCAGCTGGATGTCCTTGGGCATGATGGTGACACGCTTGGCGTGGATGGCGCACAGGTTGGTGTCCTCGAAGAGACCCACCAGGTATGCCTCACTCGCCTCCTGGAGTGCCATCACGGCGGAGCTCTGGAAACGCAGATCTGTCTTGAAGTCCTGTGCGATCTCACGCACCAGACGCTGGAACGGCAGCTTGCGGATCAGAAGCTCAGTGCTCTTCTGGTAACGACGGATCTCACGGAGAGCCACAGTGCCGGGCCTGTAACGATGGGGCTTCTTGACACCTCCGGTGGCGGGCGCGCTCTTGCGAGCCGCCTTGGTGGCTAGCTGCTTGCGCGGCGCCTTACCACCGGTTGATTTACGAGCGGTCTGCTTGGTACGCGCCATTGCGGATAGTGATAGATAGTTAGTTGATGCTTCAAACAAAGTAGAATGCTACGAAATGCGACCCGTGCGTGGTGACTGCTCGAGACGTATTAAAAACACGAGGTCCGCACCCACCGGTATTTATAGTTACCGAACTGACGGTCTCGCGTCCCGCTCGCACGTTCGATTAGAGCGAGAGGGAGAAAAAAATAAAAAAAACGTATATACGAGCGGTGTCGAACGGTTTACATACTACAGAAACTGTACTGTACACAATTGTAATATGCAATTTATTTATAAATTTTGTTGATATAATAATAAAACATTACATATTATGTATGTATTTAAATGTTAAATTGTAATTTATTTAAAAATAAATCTCATGTCATTATGTATCTGGCCGTAGTAATTTTATAACTGATATCCTTTAAAAAGTTAAATGATATCTCTTTTTATGAACGAATGAATGAATAAAATAAATAAATAAATCTATAATATCCTGAGTGTTAGTTCAAATAGTATATTAAATTTATAATAAACACATTGATGGATTTTTTATTTTTTTCTTATCAATTCTCTCATCTAACACACATATAAGTGTAACATCACTTGAGCGTTTTCGACACCGGGCTTACAGTAAACGGACACTTAGTATGTACTTATATTGTTATCATTTTTAACTTTACTATTATATATGTAATACCTAGTATCAATTTATTTATGAGATTATATCAGAGAGATCTATGTGTATTATTTTGTATTTTTTAAATTATTATTATTATAATAATTTGTAACAGAGACAGACATAATAGCATCGTTTAAGAAACGTTTTTTCATAATAAAAACTTGAATAACATTTTGTGGCCCTGAAAAGGGCCTTTTTGAGTGTGCGCGATGCGAGATCGCTCGCAGCGTAATCAACACCTCACTTCGAGCTGGTGTACTTGGTGACGGCCTTGGTGCCCTCGCTGACGGCGTGCTTGGCGAGCTCGCCGGGCAGCAGGAGCCTCACGGAGGTCTGCACCTCCCTCGATGTGATCGTGGAGCGCTTGTTGTAGTGAGCCAGGCGGGACGCTTCGGCGGCGATGCGTTCGAATATGTCGTTCACGAACGAGTTCATGATCGACATCGCCTTCGAGGAGATACCGGTGTCGGGGTGGACCTGCTTGAGCACCTTGTAGATGTAGATGGCGTAGCTCTCCTTGCGCTTATGCTTCTTCTTCTTTTTGTCGGTCTTGGAGATGTTCTTTTGGGCCTTGCCGGATTTCTTGGCGGCCTTTCCACCGGTCTTGGGCGGCATGGCGATGTGGGATTACTCCGAATTGAACGTATAGACAAGTAGTGTTACTCTCACGGCGACGAGAGAGTGAATGCGTTTCGTCTTGGCGATTTTTTCCTACTTATTAGGTCGACCGCGCTCAACGGTGACGCGTATACGGGAGATCCGTTTGCTCGCGTCGACCAATAGGAAAGCGGGAACGCTCGAACACCCCCCTCCGCGCTCTCCCTCCCCCCGTCGTGTTAGAAAGAGAGAGTGTAATAATCGAATATCTCCCTTTCGCTCACCCGCCGTTTTAACCGATATACACATTATTACATACAATATATTAAATAGGTATGTAAGTACGAAGTATGTATTTTTTTTTTCGATTTAAAATTAATAATAATTAAAAAAAAAAAAAAAAAAAAAAAAAAGTCTTATCACTTAAGTACGTATGTACCTGTCTGTTATATTTTAATTGAAAGTGCTTTTTATATATTTATGATTTTTATATTAATTTCAAATTTAATTTTATCAAAACAACTATAGAAAATATAACCACGCGTTAACGTCGTTATTATTATTTGATGTTAATATTTATTATAAACTATATATGTATATCTTTGAAATGTTTATTGATATTATTATCTCATTGCAGATACTGATCGAGTGCAACGGAGCAGCTTCGAAAATTCCAAATCGATCAACGAGTCATCGATCCATCCATAGCTGTGCGTGTGCGTGCATGCATGTATTGTATGTATGTCTCGTTGTCTATCTATCCACTATAATTTACAAATTATTATCTCATTAACCAACAAAATATTATGCATGTGTCCCATTACATATATTTATTTACCTATACATATTATCTACTATATATTTATTAGACAGATGGTACCGTTTAAGAAACATTTTTAAATAATCAGAATCGTATTGCGGCCCTGAAAAGGGCCTTTTGTATTGTGTGTGCGTGTCGTGTGTCGAATGAATAAAAACGACACACTTATCATAGCGAGCGAGGAGACACTTAAGCCTTCTTCTCGGTCTTCTTGGGCAATAGCACCGCCTGAATGTTGGGCAGCACACCACCCTGGGCGATCGTCACGCCCGAGAGGAGTTTGTTCAACTCCTCGTCGTTGCGTATCGCCAGTTGTAAATGTCTGGGGATGATCCTGGTCTTCTTGTTGTCACGTGCCGCGTTGCCGGCCAACTCCAACACCTCAGCGGCGAGGTACTCCATCACGGCGGCCAGGTATACCGGAGCTCCGGCACCGACGCGCTCGGCGTAGTTACCCTTGCGCAGCAGCCTGTGGATACGACCGACGGGGAACTGAAGTCCGGCACGGTTGGAACGTGACTTGACCTTTCCCTTAACTTTGCCACCTTTGCCGCGTCCGGACATGATTGATAGGTTGGTTGTTTAACAAACTGTCACAAGAGAGAGTAGCGCAGTGTTCGTGCGCTACGTGAGACTCTAGAGTCAGACTGACGTACGTTCGACGCTTAACCCCGCATATTTATATCAGAACGAGCGAACGCAAACAGTGGGGAGGAGCGCGAGCGAGCGAGAGAGATATTGTAGTAGCTTAATAGCGGTTCGATCTTTGCACATTTTACATTTGAAATTATTTGAAAATAATGAATAATTCGCTTAGCTTAGCTCGATGATGGTAACGACGGGTCGCGTGCGTCGTGTCCCAATCGAATATGTATTATTATGTATTCATTAAATATTATTTATTTCAGCCCAGCCAGTCGCCGGCGATAAATGTGTAAGTAAGTATCAGTAGTATTAGTAGTAATAGTAGTAGTAGTAGTAGTAGAAAGTGAGTCGGGCAGTCGGGCGGGGCATAGTGCTGCCGTTTGTATAAATCCTACGGTGGGATGATCTACCTAGCTAGATTAACTTTTGTTTGTTTGTTTATTAGTAACTCAAGTAAGTACGGACGGACGGACGGACGGACGGACGGACGGACTCTTCGATTAGATTAGATTAGGTTAGGTGTTAGGTGTAGGTGTTGGTACGAGTACATAATTATGCGAGTGGACGGATCGTGCAAACTAGATTGAATTTATATACACTATCTATATATGTATGTATGTATGTATGTATTTATTTATGTACTATCTCGTTTTGTTTGTATTTGTTGTTTTCTCATAGTTTAGGTGGAGTGGTGGAGTGGTGGTGTGTTAATGAAGAGTATGGAACCAAGCGAGCAAGACTCGGCGTCGATTAAGAAACAATGTGTGTCTCGGTGATCATACGCGAGACACAGGCATTATGAAACGTTTGTTAGCCCTGAAAAGGGCTTTTTGTGAACGCTCTCGACGATCGTCGCTGCAACCGCAGCGTCGGCGCGGTCGGGGGCGCGCTGGGGGGCCGGCCGGCCGGCCGCACAAGCCGGCTGGCTAGCGCACACACAACAATACATGTGCACATACCACGCGCGGCTGGCTGCGGTCGATCTTCCTTACTCTGGCGGCTGCTGATGCTGCTGCTGCTGCTGCTGCTGCTGCTACCAACCAACCACCCCTGCTGCACCGCGATCGACACCACAAACACCTTACTTCTTAGCTGCGGCCTTCTTGGCTGCCGGCTTAGATTTCGGTGTGGCCGCGGCCTTCTTGGGTTTGGGCGCTTTCGGTTTCTTGGTCGGCGGCTTGGCGGTCTTCTTGGCCTTGGGTGCGGCGGCGCTCTTGGCCTTAGCGGCGGCGGGCTTCTTCGCAGCGGGCTTCTTCTTGGCGGCGGCGGCCTTCTTGTCCTTTGTCGCGGCGCGTCCGGCGCTCGCCTTGCTCGGCGACGATGCGGCTGCCGCCTTCTTCGACTTGGCTGCTGCGGCGGCGGACTTCTTCGGCTTCGCCGAAGCGGCGGCCGGTTTCTTGGCCGCGCCGGCGGGCTTCTTCGAAGCGGACGATTTCGACTCGAGCTTGAACGACCCGGAGGCGCCCTTGCCCTTGGTCTGGATCAGCGCGCCGGATTCGACGGCGCTCTTCAGATATTTCCTTATGAACGGTGCCAATTTCTCAGCGTCCACCTTGTACTGGGCGGCGATGTACTTCTTGATCGCTTGGAGGGACGATCCGCTGCGTTCCTTGAGCTCTTTGATCGCGCTGTTCACCATCTCGCTGGTCTTAGGGTGCGTCGGCTTCGCCTTGGGCTTCTTGGCGCCGGAGGCGGACGCCTTCGGCTTCTTGGCGGGCGTCGCCGGTGCTGGTGCGTCGGATGCTACCGCTGTGTCTGCCATTGTTGTTGTTTGTTGTATATTAGTAGTAATACTAACGAAAATTAAGTATGTAACTTGTTACGCGCAAGCGTCGTGGCTACGATAAATACAGTAAAATAATTTACCAGTGGCGCCACCTATTCAAAACTGACCCGCTTATAGCGAGCATTACCCTAAAGAGAACCGCGATGTCGCTAGACGTTTTCTCGTATGATCGCTTCAAACTTTTCACTAGCATGCATCTGAAATAATAACGTTTATAAACATAATTTAACCACGATCTTTCAATTCAAGATCAAATCTTAATATTTCTTAGTGTACCTACGCTACGAACACACCCACGTGGCGTCATAATGCACACGTGGCGCTCTACAAGTGTTTATTTTCAACATTGCATACTAGACTCACCTCGGGTCATGTTTAAATGTTATTTTTCTATTGTATACACATTATTATATATGTTAATTGGACGACAAATGAAAAGCTAATATCCTGAGCTTGATAAGCAAAAGTTCACATGATCTATTTGTTTATATTCTTACCTAATTTATCGACGTCAACTCGAGGGTCGTAAAACATGAACACGGCTCACACGACACTGCCAGAGGAGCTCTGGATGTATAGAACTCTTGGTGTTTTTATTATGAATTAAATTATAACAATAAATATACAAATAGAATAGTCCAATCCGTTTCTTGAGAATATATATTAATCGGTATTTGAATATGTACTGTGTAAATCATAAAAACACGTAACAGTGCGTGCGTCTCGCCCGCCGGAGTCCCCGACGGACGCCATATATTGATGAAACTCGGTACATACTACTCACTACTCTAAATATGCATGTTAAACTAGTATCTATAGATGACATTACATATATATTAAAATTTTAATGACATAAATATATTACATTTGAAATTGAAGAAAAGACGAGTACAATGTATGTACCTCCATATAAATTTAAGTCACAAATTTTTTGAGTTTGAAATTATTTATTAGTTAACCTAGTCAGTTTTAGAATATGTATGTGTGTGTAGTTTTATGATTTAATTATAATTAATAATATAAAATAATAATAATAATAATCAAATATACATATTACTATGTAATAAATAACACACGCACTATCTACCGATTGTCTTTGTTAGACGTGAACAGACAGCCTACCTACATACTTACCAAACATAGACATACCTTTTTCAAAATGTATGTAACGTAAAGTTTGTCACATTAAATAAATAATACGTTTTCAGTGATGTCGAAGGAGGCGCGAACGGAGAGCAGAGCCGTGTGCCGTGCGTTGACGCATCGGTCTACTACGAGTATGTGCGAGACAAGACTGAAGAGAATTTATAAATTAAATTAACAGGTAAATTGGGTGCATGCATACAACATTGTTAACTACATTGCATAGGTACTTAACTTGTTTAATTTAGATTCAGTTGATATTTATTGAGTGAATAGAAAAGGTAGATGAAGACGACGACGACACGCGACATTAAGAAACAGTTATATTAATAACGAAACTCTTGCGGCCCTGAAAAGGGCCTTTTTTATATGATGGTGGTGGCGTCATTTCTTCTACGCGTGTCTCCCGCTCGAAATGTCATGAATGACGATCGACGACGACAGATGTAAGCAAGTTACGTCGGTCGGTCATCATCAAACCATATCGAAACAACCGGACGACACGCACAGCAGCAGAGAGAAAAGAAACTTAACCTCCGAAACCGTACAGGGTGCGGCCCTGACGTTTCAGAGCGTACACGACGTCCATCGCGGTGACGGTCTTCCTCTTGGCGTGCTCGGTGTATGTGACCGCGTCACGGATCACGTTCTCGAGGAACACCTTCAGCACGCCGCGGGTCTCCTCGTAGATCAGACCAGAGATACGCTTCACGCCACCTCTGCGCGCGAGACGACGGATGGCGGGCTTGGTGATACCCTGGATGTTATCACGGAGCACCTTCCTGTGACGCTTGGCACCACCTTTTCCCAATCCCTTGCCTCCCTTACCGCGGCCGGTCATCTTGATACGATGAAATGTATTTCACACAAGATAGATACGTAGTAATGTGAACGCGAACGATGCGTCGCGTCGAACAGCAGAGACGAGTCTAACGTTCCGCGGAAGGGAACGAGTCATATTTATACTCGGCCGGCGACACGGCGGCGGAGGGATCGCGGGGTAGCGGGGGACGGGCCCGTCAGTCGAAAAATATCGAAACTGATACATGGGCACATACATATACATACAATTGGTTATTTTATATCCTTAATTATTATTAAAAAAAAAAAAAAAAAAAAAAAAAAACATATGTTTGAATAACGAAAAAAAATAAATAAAAAGGTAACGTAAGCCTCACACAGACATGTTATTTTATATGTAAAATTTAATATGTATATTAAACAAACAAACAAACAAATAAATAAATTGAACGTTCATTCATTGATTCAACGGTTAAATTAAATTAAATTTATACATTTAAATATGTGTATTAATTATACATAGGTATGCACTGACGAAGAAGTGTTATTTATTTTTCCTACATAATAATTATGAAATATTATCTACTTATGCATACATACATACTTACTTACTTACTTGTGTCCTATCCGTAAATGATCTAATAATATTCTCTCGATTGATAATGTGATCGTGATAACTAGCAGTTTTTAAGGTTAGACTTTTAGCGCATTTAAGAAACTTTTGTTGTTATTTCAACAAAATTGAACAATTTGCGGCCCTGAAAAGGGCCTTTTGTTGTTTTGCGGTGCGTCATTAAATCGTAGTAGTGGGCAGCGGCGACAGTTTTGACTTCGTTGTATGACGGCGCCATCGATGCACAAAAATATATGCGCACAGATTGCGACGTACAACAACACAAAACGCGCCACCACCCCACCGAACGTACACGACGACTTAAGCACGCTCTCCTCTGATCCTGCGCGCCAGCTGGATGTCCTTGGGCATGATGGTGACACGCTTGGCGTGGATGGCGCACAGGTTGGTGTCCTCGAAGAGACCCACCAGGTATGCCTCACTCGCCTCCTGGAGTGCCATCACGGCGGAGCTCTGGAAACGCAGATCTGTCTTGAAGTCCTGTGCGATCTCACGCACCAGACGCTGGAACGGCAGCTTGCGGATCAGAAGCTCAGTGCTCTTCTGGTAACGACGGATCTCACGGAGAGCCACAGTGCCGGGCCTGTAACGATGGGGCTTCTTGACACCTCCGGTGGCGGGCGCGCTCTTGCGAGCCGCCTTGGTGGCTAGCTGCTTGCGCGGCGCCTTACCACCGGTTGATTTACGAGCGGTCTGCTTGGTACGCGCCATTGCGGATAGTGATAGATAGTTAGTTGATGCTTCAAACAAAGTAGAATGCTACGAAATGCGACCCGTGCGTGGTGACTGCTCGAGACGTATTAAAAACACGAGGTCCGCACTAGTGATGGTCAACTCGAGTAGCTAACTCGAGTTAACCTCGAGTTGGGCGTAACTCGAATCCACTCGAGTTGAACTCTCTCTAACTCGAGTTCGAAAACCGAATAGAACCGACATGGAGCGAAGTTTGCCGATCGTTTGAGACTTCAATATAGTCTGTTATGAACGAATGAAATGAATATAGCCGCTATATTCATTCGTTCATCAAAACAAACAACATTTGATTGAGGTTATCTTTAAATGCGTGTTGTTTATTTTTGGAAAATGCCGGGACCCAAAAGAAGATCTGTTGTTTGGGAGGTTTTCGATTCTTCTTCAGGACGTGTTACGTGTAAGATGTGTTCGGATACATTCAAATATAGTGGAAATACGACCACACTTTTAAACCACATCAAAAAGAAGCATCCTACAATTGTCGCCGTCGAGGAATTTCAGGGTTCATTAGCAACAAATAAAGGTAATATGAGTACTTCGGTCGATTCATCTTCATCGCAGCTATTGGTATCAACAACCACAATGAATGTTGAGTCTGAGCCTCCTCAAAAAAGGTTAAGGCACACCCAAACCCGTCTTACTGTGCCAAAAAAATAACGCAAAATTCTGGTGACAACGCTTTAATTAATATGATAGTTAAAGATTTGCAGCCATTTCAGATAGTGGAAAATTCAGGTTTTCAAGAATATTCGAAAGTACTGAATGCTGAATATAAACTACCGAATAGAAAACAATTAGCTTTGATGGTAGATGAAAAATATAAGTTGGTGTCCAAATCTTTAAAAAATGAGTTACATGATATAACTTATTTAGCGTTAACATCTGATATTTGGACATCAGACAGTAATAAAAGCCTTATAAGTCTGACTGCACATTACATATATGAATATAAATTGAAATCTGTAGTTATTTCGACTTCAGAAATACAACTACATCACACGGCTGAGAATATTGCATTGGCTATACAAGAGATAATGGACCAGTGGGAAATAAGCTCAAAAGTAGTATCTATTGTCACAGATAATGCTGCAGCCATGAAAAAAGCTGTAAGTGAATGTTTGAATAAGCGAAATCATTTTTGTGTAGCTCACACACTTAATCTCGCGGTTAAAGACTGTTTAGAGAAAGAAACGTTTGATTTAGGAGGCAACACTTCTAACTATCAGCTACAACAACTTTTGACAAAATGTCGAGCAATTGTTTCGCATTTTAAACATAGCACAAAATCTTCTTATGCCTTACTCAAAATGCAAGAGCAACTAAATGTAAATACATTAAAACTTAAACAAGACGTTCGAACTCGATGGAATAGTATTTTTTACATGCTCGAACGTCTATTAGAGGTTAAAATACCTCTTTCTGCTACTTTGCCACAGCTGGATACATCTCCGCCAAATCTGGATTCTAATGAATGGATGATAACAGAAGACGTGGTGACACTTATGCGCCCTTTCGAATATGTTACTGTGATTTTATCAGGAGAAAAATATTCCAAGTTTGTCTTCTGTCATTCCTCTTGTTTTTGGACTGCAAAATACAATCGAAAACAAGACGCCAATAACTGAATTGGGCAAGAATTTAAAACGTAGTCTTTCTGCAGTAATTGAAAAACGGCTTGCAGTATATGAGACTAATAGAACAGCATCAAAGCCACCTTCCTTGATCCTCGCTTTAAAAAAAAAGGTTTTAGGTTAGAAAGTAATGCCAATAATGCGCAAATGTGGATTATCAATGAGTTATCAAACATGAACACCGACCAAGTCCTACCTTCATCTTTGCCTTCATCTAGCCCAAAAACCCCAAGTACTTCAATAACTGTTGCTGCTCTGGATAAAGACGACATTTGGGAAGTTGTAGATAAAAAACTCATGGAGAGTAGTGCTCGCCTAACTCCATATGCTTCTACAGCTATGATGGTTAAACAATATATAGAATTACCATATCTTGACAGAAAAATGCGACCCACTTCCAGTTTTAGGAATGACAAGAAATGTTATTTCCGCAGTTGTCCGAAATTGCCCTAAAATATCTTTGTATACCAGCATCGTCAGTCCCTTCAGAAACGCTTATTCTCAAAAGCTGGGATTTTGTGCAATGATAGAAGAAACCGCCTAGCACCAAAAAAGATTGACCAAATCTTATTTCTTAACAGTATTCAATGATTGTATATTTTTTAAGTACTTTAACATTATTTTGTTATTTTATGTTTTATTTAACTTCAATTTCAAAAAGAAAAGATTATTATTTTTGTTAAACTTGTGAGAAGTTTATTTTGATTTTGTTACAAGATTTTTGTACGTTTTTTTGTCAATAACTAAATTGTAAGTTAATTGTAAGGACTTTTTAAAATTTTCTAACTACTTTGAAATTTTCCTTTATTTTTATTAAGTAATTCAAAAATATTTTGTTATTTTAAAGTTTTATTTAACTTCAGGTTTTCAAAAAGAAAAACAATATTATTTTTGTTAAAACATCATGAGAAGTTTGTTTTTAGTTTTCTTATAAAAGATTTTTATATGTTTTTTTTAATAACTAAACTTCCCGTTAGTTAGTTTGTCAGGAAAATATATTATTTTTTAAATAATTAGACATTTTCATTTATAGTACCTCACGAATATAATTATGATGAAAATATAAGCATATAATTTAACTAAGGAAAAATATTCATTGTGATACTATAATTATAAGCAAATAGTTTAACGAAAAAAAAAGATTCTTTGTGATATAATTATCTAATTTCTTGAAAATTATTGTGATTACTTACTGATACATGATTATAAATAGTTGTATTGATAGTAATATGTATTATTTTAATAAAATTCGAGCCAAATATAGTAATAATGATAGATTACAAACCAATAACTCTTTTGTTCTTTTGTTAGTAGGTATAAACTCTCCCAATACATAGGAATTGAAACAGATAAAAATTGAAAGCTGGGGAATAACTGGGTAAAATCTCCAAAAAAAAAAAACAGTTCTGTCCCATCCATTTAAATCGAGTTACGTAACTCGCGTTCCAATCCGAGTTATGTGGATTTACCCGGGTTAAACTCCGAGATTATGTTTTTTTTCGAGGTTGGCCCATCTCTAGTCGCACCCACCGTATTATTAGTATACCGAAACGCGGTCTCGAGTCCCGCTCGACGTTCGATTAGAGCGGAGGGAGAACAAAATAAAAAAAACGTATATACGAAGCGGTTGCGAACGTGTTTACATACTACAAACTTACTGTAACATTGTAAATGCAATTTATTTATAAATTTTGTTGATATAATAATAAAACATTACATATGATGTATGTATTTAAATGTTAAATAGTAATCATTTAAAAAATAAATCTCAGTCATTATGTATCTGGCCGTATAATTTTATAACTGATATCCTTTAAAAAGTTAAATGATATCTCTTTTATGAACGAATGAATGACATAAAATAAATAAATAAATCTAATATCCGGGGTAGTTCAAATAGTATATTAAAATTATAATAAACACATCGATGGATTTTGTATTTGTTTCTTATCAATTCTCTCATCTAACAACATATAAGTGAACATCACTTGGGTTTTCGACACCGGGCTTACAGTAAACGGACACTTAATTTATGGTACCATATTGTTATCTTTTTAACTTTAATATTATATATGTAATACCTAGTACAAATTTTATGAG
>JADPWL010002425.1:0-20046 GCA_019059595.1 Marasmia exigua | reverse complement strand
CCGCTTATTGCGTAGCCCTAGGACCAACAAACACGGAAAACATTTTCCGGCAGATTTTGCGTTCGGTGACTAGGAGTTGGATTTTCTTCTTTAAGTGTCAATGTCCAAGCATCACATCCATACATTAGTAATAGCCGTCCATTCTATGCCATGCGTCTTGTAAATAGTGATCTTCGCCTCCTCCGCACTTAGAAGCATTGACACCAACACCTTATGAAAGCCAACAGCACTACAACCTTAAGGCCAAATCTGCCCGTCTGAGTTCCTCACATTTCGTCAAAACGGGTGTCAGCCTGTTGTGGTGACATACAACCCAAATATTTGAACTTTGCTACTCCTTCTATCACAAGGGAACCACCAAGCTTGCAGGTCTTGCCAGTTTATTCCACGCCCGTGTTTTTGTAGCGCCGCATAATGGAAGGTAACTAACTGTATTTTTATCATGGCTGACATTTAAAACCTACTATTTTTTTATTTTCTTTATAGAAAGGCCAATACAGGATGACCTCACTCCGCCTGATACGGTAAGCCGACGCCAGTGAAATCCAAAAATGAGGTGCACAGGCCACAGAAGAACTAAACAAAGTAACCCATTTGTGTCTGCCCATACCTCACCCTAATGCCCCTGACTGAGATGCCGTCTTCACGCCCGCCTAAAAGACCCGGATTGTATGAGACGAGGAAACACATGCAGCCTGCCGGAGGGCATTCCATGCCTTGACAGGCTCGGAGAGCAGAGAACGCAGGAGCCAAAACCTCTTGGTGCGCGCCGCCATTGTCGGATGGCTTTGGGCTATCTTCTTGGAGGATCAAAGCGTAGAGTTGAACTTGGTGACTGGTTTCGCCTAACAAGGCCGTCTGCGTATCCAATTATTCTATGCCTTCCATTTACTCTATTCCAGCGTCTAGTGTCAACACCCGCCGTACTACATACTCGAGAGCCAAATTAAAGAGCATTGGTGATAGCGCATCACCCTGCTTTAGGCCCGTCACAACGGAGAACTCATCGGTCAATAATAATAATAATAATAATCATCATCATCATCAGCAACCCACACTCGTCCACTGCTGGATATAGGTCTCCCCTAATGCACGCCACTGCTCCCAATTTTCGGCCACTCTCATCCTGTCCACACCAGCCAGCCTTCGAATGTCATCATCGCATCTTGTCGCAGGGCATCCAACACTACGCTTACCGTGTCGCGGTCTCCACTCAAGGACTATACGGCCAAATTTTTACCACCAATATTTGTATCACCTTAATGTATTGTATTCTTGCTAATAAATAATTGATTGTTTGAAGGCGCCTTCTAATCCTCTGAGTTAACGGTAAGTTAAGGTAACAATCAATCAACATCACGCATGACACGGGTCATGGTACAAAAAAAGCACGGTCCTCTGTGCCGTTTGTATACTAAGAAGCATATTCTACCGAATATTTTGACCGCTCCTAAGACTTGCCTTGGCGAGCTCCCATACACCCCATAATTCTGGCAGCAGCGTAAACAATAATAATTTATATATAGTTGTATACCCTCAGGTAAGGTTTAACGATACAAGCACAGGCGTAGAGCAAAACCCTTTCAAGTTAAACGCTGGTAAGCATTAATATAATAGTGATGTTCTCTATTTTACTATGTCATGTCGATAGTAAAAATGGAATAAGGAATGAAAAATGGACTTTATCAAGTTCAGGTCTGTACATAACACTTACGAATGTCAAATATGTAATGAAAATGTCATTTGTACTAAATTGGTCAAACTCTTAATACCCGTGGTTTGACTAACTGCTGACAATCTTCTGCAATTATTCATCCATTATTGTCTCTTTTTTATGGTGGGTTTGCTCTCGGACTGACACTGAACTCTAGAGTTCAGTGTACTTTAATATCTTCAGCAAATTACTATAACAAAGAAAAAGCTACATATAGGCAAACGTGGGCCTATCCAAATCTGTTGAAATTCTTCAACTTACTATCATATGTCAAATACTTAGTTTTTGTTTTACTTGAAGACATTGCGTATTATCCTAGACATCGCTTTCCATCAGGTGCGATTGTGGTCAAGCGTAAGCCTCCAGTCCAAAAAAAAAAGACACAGGAACATCAGAAGTATTCATCACACCAATGTTTTTCCAGGTTGGCCCCACGATCTTTGGCGTATAAGGACAAGTCACTATCAAATGCGCCATCAGGCCAGCTAAAGTCAATTTGTCTCTGTAACTCCAATTTCATGATTTTAACATTTTCTTCTTTATCGTCACACGTTAATGGCCTGCTTGACAATACATCGTTATTTCTTCCGCAGAGTTGCCTTTGTAGATGTTCATGTAAGAACGATATGTGACTGTTTTTGCAAACAGTACCTACAGTCTGCAAAGGTAGTTATATTTTGTTCTGTCTCTGTTAACTAACATAGTTTTATAAGTTGTTTTTTACTTATATGGGCCATGTCTTGAAATAATTGATTTCTTTTTTTTTATTATTTTGTAGTAGGTACATTCGTAAAACGTACCATTTCAGAGAGTGCAGTTTTTACTTGGTCAAACCAGCGCAATAGTGAACGTGTGCTCTTTTGTCTTTAACTTTACCTTGCAACACAAACGTTTCTACAGATGGTTTATCACATAGAATTTGTAAAAGTAAAAATTTAAAATCGCAGTCTAATTAAAATGAAAACATCAATAGATTCTTGACTTTTCACAACACTAAAGTTAAACAGTAGCCGCAGGATCAGACACAGACAGTCGGAAATTAAACCTGCGGGAGCCATCATGGCGGACACGGCGTACTGATACCACGCTAGATAACGCGCTACAACGCGCTACATCGCGAAATAACTCTCTATAAAGCGCCACGCGCCGAGCTGGGACTAACCATTCCAGTTAGTTACTATTACTGATATCTTATTACAAGATTTGATGTACAAGACTGTTTAGGAGGGAGCTTGCCAAAATTCTGCAGTTAGGGAGCCATTAATGCCCTAATTTTCTGTACAAACGCCAACACAGCCGACAATTTCAATCTCTCACGAAACTCATACACTTTTGTGTAATTAGGTCAGAGAACCGGTTGCATATTTTTAATAAAATTGCCATTTGTTGACTGTATGCTACGAAATACAATTTACTTAAAAAGCCTTTAATCTAAATAGTCAGTAGGCGATTTTCGTTATAATAAAAATTTGCTTGTAATTTGAAATTTGAGTATTTTATCAGAGCGAAACAATATTTTCGAAAAACAAAGCAAAGATAATAGCCTGATACTCTTTTTTTCTCAAGAAACTCGTTTCGTATGCCCCTGGGTGCCCTTGCCCGACTCCTATTCAAGATTAAGTATAAGTCCTTAAAGTAATTAAAGGTAAGCAACTGCCCATTAGACCTATTGTAACATAGTGTATTAAATGCGCTTCAAAAATTGGATGTTGGAAACTTGACCATTGAAAATTTTGCCCTCATCGACTCTTACCATGAGGAATTCGTCTGTCTTGACTCTGCTACCTCCCATTATTGCGTAAGAAATCCGGCCGGAGTTTTCCCCCCCAAAGCCTAGTCACTGGAGACCAAGGACGGCTCAAGCGTACCCGCGGCCCTTCCATGAAGCGACAGCTTTGGACCATGTTTCAGGATTTGGCGGAGTTTGGATAATTACAACTAAGCGACTGTGCGTTCCTCCCTCTCTCCCCTCCCCTCTCCTTCCCCCCCCTCTCCCCTCCTCCCCCCCTTCCCCCCTCCCTCTCCCCTGCCTCTACTAACCTTACGCAACCCCTGGAAGAAACAAGGGAACCAGCACCAACTAACATCATGGTCTAAACCGTCTTCAGATATTATCAGAAACCGTGCCGCCAGCTAAATGGCTAAAATTATGCCACATCACCATTTATTCAATTCAATTTCAAATTCAAATTTTCTTTTGCAGACAACGTACATAAGGTCCATAGGCTTAGTAAATTATAATTAAAAAACTTGATAATGGGCGCCTAGATACAAATAGGTAGAGGGTCCTTTTATTTTAAATTTATTTATTTAAGACTTATGTATACCTGCCACTCGTTGCAAACTCGACCCGGCCGGATGTGCCCATGAAATTTCGCGTCATAGTTCGCCACATAGCTGCCCTTTTACCACAATGATGCATGCGAGATCATCTAGCCACTACCACTCAGCGATGCCTGTTGTCGCCTTCTCCGCACTCGATTTACCAGTGTCGCACTTGTCTTTCCAAAGAGCGTGATAAACCGTCGCACTCTGCTGCGACAAACATTCCCGTGATGCCACTGCAAAGCGAGAGAAGTTCCCATAAGTCCCATAAAGATAGCTTATTATATGGATACGAAAGAGCATCTAAGGCGATCTTTTTCGTACAAATACATTCACAGACCACCCAGTGCCCTATAGATTAGACAGTAAACCCTAAAGAGCGTTACTATGTTTTAACTTGGGTCCGGAACAACGTGCCGAATCTGCGGCGCCACATGTTGCACGGGCCGCCAATGCTCTTCGTTCCTTTCCACGTCTCATACCTATCGTTTCTAAGGCCGTCGCTGTGTATGTGTACCGAAGATAAGCTGTAAATTGAAAAACTCTGCCTTTCAGCTCCGCTCCAACAAGGTAAGATTGCGAGGGATACTAATTTTCATCTCTGTCCCAGAAAGTTTTGTGTCAGCCGGCAGTCTGGAAGTTGAGACGCTCTTGGTACCCCCGTGCACCTCATAAAGACAGTATAAGCCGCTTGAGCGCTTAATCCCTCTCTACTTATCTGGTTATTACTAACAATGTAAGTTTTCGTGAATTTTATTATGTATTCCAAATATTTGAATCATTTCTTCTATTTATTTATTTTTCGTGTCTTCAGCTTTTCATTATTTAATGATGTTAAAGCACCTGTACCATGTAGAGTGCCGGTGTGCGTACCCGCGAGAGTCTAAACTAGGCCATCCCTCACTAATTAACCTAAGGTGTCCGCTAAAAGGCCTGACTAAGGTAAATGCCTCGACATGATCATCCAACACCCCCCCTTGCAGAACCCGTTCATAGCCAAGCTCTAGGCTGAGCTATGGCAATATAACACCCTCATAGTGATTGAGGCGAGGCACGCTACGCCCCTCAGCAGTGGGGCATCTTAATCGGGAACTGACGATGATGAAAGCAGATAATTAATGTGAATCCTTTATAATATATTGCGATGCTATATACAGAGTCATGTTCCTTGGATCTTAAATATATTACCAACCATCTTATGCAATGTACATGCCAAATAAAAAGTCTGAATCTAAATTTGAACCTGCATATTAGTATCGAAATAAAATAATTCTACAGTTCTGTATAATGTTGCTATAATATCGATTATGCCACTGCAATATCCCTAGTCTAATTGTGTTCTCATTGCCTCGCACAATGCATGGACGTCTTCACCTTTAATTTACATCTTTAACCTCCGGCAGTGTTTGATATCTCTGCCCCAGTTGTCTGATATCCGTTTTCCTCACTTTCCCTGGCTATCGACCTGCGATACTAACCCAGTGTATAATGGCCATTATGGATACCTCTTCTGCTAAAACATACTGGGCCTGTTAACTCCTTCAATGGATGCCGCTCCCAGTGTATTATATACAGCGTTTTATTTTCGCCTGCACGCATGCGATTATGTTTCTTCTGTCCCTTATTTACATCTTGATGCTTATCTTGATGTGTTGATTGTGATAAAGGAAAAAATCAGGAGCTTTTCGATTGTTAAGGAATTTTTTTCTTTAAGTGATAGCGTGGCAGAAGACGCGTCCAAAGATGGAGTCACCTGCAGTTATAAGCGATCGCCACACCAATGGACACCCGCGACACAAGTGAAGTCACACGCTGCGATGCCAACCCTTAAACAAATTTTTCTCCCAGATTAGGTCTCCAGTATATCTCCGATTTGTAAAAAAATTAACATTTGTTGATGAAAACCATACTACATCCACACAAGCGATATGAAATAGTGCCCTTATCCCGGCGTAAATCCAAACGTCAGCGGCCTTGAATTTTTTTTAATGCTTATAAATTAATCATAAAATATTTATCCCATTAAGTGTTGGGAGCACTTAAAACATTAACAATTCTCTACACATAATTGTAACAATTGCCTAAACTGAATCAAAACAGTTTGTTAGGATCTATCCTCTAAAATAAATGTTACAGAACGGGAGATATTGTTATCAAAGCACAGGATTACCTTTTACATAGCCTTTTAATCCTGGAAACATCATTTGTCAATCATATTTTGTACAACATTCATTTCTTGCTCCGTTTATTTTCTTTTCTGACATTTAACTTAGCTTCCTTAATGTATTAATTTTGAATCAAAGAGTCTTTAAAGAAATAATAATAGACATAAGATGCAAATACTATCAATTATGCATTTCCAAAACCAACAAGTTCCTAACATTCTTCAGAAATGTATTAGTGTTGCAGACATTATTTGCTTTAACATTTCTAACCGTCCAGTGCTAGCCACTGCACCCTAAAAACACGACTTTTAAACGGAATATCAAAGAACCGCCACTCCAACAAAAGACTAACCGATAGAGTTGCGCAGACTGCAAAAAACAGACGCCATTCTACGGCCAAAGTGGAAAGAGAAAAAAAGAGTAGGATATATTCTGTTTTTTGACAATCGGCATTCCCCCCAACGCAAAAATTGTATTAGGCGCCACCGCCGTGCCGCCTCGAGCGAAACAACACGTGTTCAATATCTGCTAGATGTGGCCCGTTGTAAGGGTATGAGCGGGGTGTCTAATTGTTGACTTGAACAAACGCGAATCTTAATAGATTCGTCATGTCTGTATGTCTTGTCCGCCGAGCTTCGTACGTCCGTATGCACAGCCACATTTTTCCGAAACTATAAGAAAATATACAATCGAAACTGGTAAATAGATGTTTTTGTAATAATTGATTAACCGATTAACGATTGTTCACAAAAAATAAAAAAAAATGATTCGTTGAAGTTTCTAATTTTTTTTTTATTTTTTTTTTAAAACAATAAAAAAACCTTCTGTTACTACTTGCGCAAGAGACGCTCTACAAAATGGTAAAATGTGTGGCTCGACCGGAATAAAGCGTGAAAAAGCACCTGTTGTATCGCTGCAGTGCATGAGGAGTACGCAGAGGCCCATATCCCAGGCGGAAACCGCCGAAGATTTGCAATGATTAGCACGCACTTCTGACTCCACTGGTGTTAGCAGGTGTCCATAGGCGCGGACGGAATTCGCCTGACGCATACAGGTGATCCGTGTGCCTCGTCTGCCATCCTTCACATAAAAAAATAAGTACATCTGTTGTTTCGAATTATCCATGATAATAAGCAGCCCCTTAGTTTATATTTAATGACACAATGGAGATGAAACTATTTCGCATGAAATAGGGTAGATTGTTTTTAATGTAAAAGGGTGGCAACAAGCAGACGAATCACCTGATGGTAGCGATTGCCGCCACCCATGGACACCGCGACTCGTCGGGTGGGGATGGAGTCACACGTGCGCTGCAAACCTTTTAAAACCCTGCCTATTCCTCACGGATTGAAGATCCTGTGGTACCCAGCAGCAGCGAAAAATATCAGTACAGTGCTGCCCTACACGTGCGCCGGTCTTCCGTCAAACCCAGGGTATCCTATATCTTGAGCGACCAGGCCAGTGCTCACCATCCTGAGTTGTCGCTATAAAACCATGTGAGAGACGTGACCTTAGCGCATGAATTTGATCACAGAAAACCAGTGTGATAGAAGTTGTCTCATGTTGTGTTATTGCCTGAGTGAGTGAGCCAGCACACCAAAAGCATAATTTGCAGAAAAAGGCCGCCCGAAGCGGATTGATAGACAATCCCTTACTGAATGCTGCGCGTGTTCAAGCCAGCCAGCAATCGCCTTTATAACCATCAGGGTGGACCGCTACTGCTCATCAGCCACATTCCATCCCAGTAACAAAAAACAATCAAATCGGATGTGTTAGCTTTGCTTATCTAGATGTAGAAACTGACTTTTTAATGCGGAGGCCTAAGGATTCAATCAATCAAATAATCAATCAATCAAATAATTTCATTTTTTATTTTTTTTTTCCTTTTTTTTTCTTTTGCATAGGCTTGACTACACAGAACTTACAAATCGTCATACATTGGAATGACTTTTTAATAACTATTTTATAAAGTACTATATGTATAATTACATGTTAACTTTACATATATATGTTGATACATAAAATTATACTCACGAAATAAATAAACATAATGCGCAATTCTAACCCACCGGCTCGCCGAAGTTGCTTTCCTGGTCGAGAAGATCCGGTAAGAAACTCGCCAGATTTACTCTTTTAAGCAGAATCCGCAGATCTGTTTTTTTTACATACGAACCACTATAAATTTTGCCCCGACATCTTAAAGGACAAGCACTGATCAGGCCCTCTTTAAGGCCAAACGCCGTAATTAATCACCTAGTCCACATCGTCGCTTCACATCAGGTGCGAATTGTGCGCTCAAGCATAATGTACCTATAGACCCAAACACAAATTATAAACATCGCCATCAGCTTAATCTTATCTCTACGACTATGCCTTTTGACAGACGGACGCATGCAACACCATGTATTCACGCTCAGGAAAACAATGCATGCCCATGAAAATATTTCACCATATATTGGAATACATGACGTGTTTGTTTGCAAGAACACCCCGGTGCAGAAAATGCAGTAACATCGAAAGCTCTGTGTATCACCCATAAAATAACTATTTAAGATGAATTAAAATATCGGCACAGCCATGAAATCCAATGGTTATCTAGCGCTACTTGTGTTAGCGTTATGGTATCTCAATGAATAGAACAGTGTGCCTTCAAATCGTAGGAAGGTTTTTAATTCGATATTCCATAGACCATAATGCCCTAAACTGATAATGAGAGCCACACCTATTAGGATGATAAGCCGCGCTTCGCAACGGCAGTGATACTAACGCGCCTCACAGAAAACGCTCCGTCCCCCCCCCCCGCAGCAGCACTGTGCTCGTGTTTCGCGACGTGAGTGAGGGTACCGGATGGCCCCAACTCCTGCGCGAAAGGGAGGTTTTAATGGTTGTCAACGCACATAGTGACATCCACTGAGTCGCTCAGTGCTGGGGCACAGATCGCTTACAATTAGGTGACGCATCTGCCTCGTCTACCACTTATGACAAAAAAAATGCTCTAACTTCGAATTTGTTAAAAAGATATTCATGGTTTCATCGTCAGTCCATTTAAGTCCTACTCCTCTGGTGGGGGGGGGAGTGGGGCGGGCTTCCTCAATCACATGATGGGGTATTATGCCATATCACACGCCTTCGGCCAGCAGGATTCCCGCGAAGGGATTATTGATATAAATGCAGAGTTTTCCTTCTCCTAGGCGTGACTGATGATCATAGACAGCAGCTATTACCTTAGTCTGTCTTTTACGACACCTCGGTAAGAGTGCCAGGTGAGATGATAAATCAGCATAAATGCTAACAATTTAAACCAAATGGCCGTTCCGCTAGTGTAGCCCTAACCCGTTTACCATAGAGTCGGCCGCTCTGATCGACTAGACAGGAGAAAAAAATATGCCAATTTCATTTATCCTTTTTCAGTTTCTCACAGGATGTTTTGCCTTAACATGATGCGTCTCATGTCAGGACGGGGAGGTGGAAATACTATGATCTTCAATCTATAACTGGTTGGCGCCCTTATTAGTCTGCAGATGCCCCACTTCCAATTATGACTCCTCTACTCCCTTAACATCAAACGTTTATATGCCTTATATCATCGCCCGGAACATGTGTTCCCGACTGTATGAAATTAAGTGATGGAGCGTCTGCATTAACTGCTCCAGCGAAGCGCCCCTTTCGCTGTTTCACGCGGATGATTCTGAAATCCGACCGCTCGGACTCCTCGACACGCACGGAACAGACCGTTAGCATCAGGCTCATTTCGCCTTCTATACCCTTCCAGACTTTATACGTTATTCCACACAAGTTAAGATTGCGAAGGATACAACTTGCTGTGAGACCCTCTTCTTAGTGAGTCTTAAAACCCGCCGATTATATTCTGAGTGGGATTAGCAGAATAGCGTAGATCAGAAATAAACCACAAAACACGAGGCGTCTTTATTTGAGAGACTGTGACTGACTTCAACTGTTGACCCTAACCCACTATGACTCAATAAGTTACTTGACATTAGCATATATATCTTCGCGTAGCTGCCTTAATATAAATGAAAAAAAAGACTTTTTCTCTTATATGGGCACTAGGGGGCAGACTGAAGCAGACGCGCAATCACCTGTATGCGTAGAGCGATTTCACCGATCCAATGAACACCTGCCAACACCAGAGGAGTTACAAAGTACGCTGCCGTCCTTTATCAAAAGATCTTTTTCTTGAAGATTCGCAGCGTCGTATTGTCTTGTTACAGGGGTTGCTTTTTGTGGTTATTTTTTTTTCTATAGAAAGGCCAAATAAAGGATGACCATCACTCCGCCTGATGGTAAGCGGCCGTGAAATTCTAAAATCATGAGCGTGTAGGGGAGCACCATAGAAGGATTTTATAAATTACCCCCTGAGAAAGTAAAACAAGAGTTCGCAAGCTTAGTATGTAACTCTACCGTCTATCCGGACAAAGTGACGGTAATCAATTATCTATGTAGAACCTGTATATATCATTCACCATATTTAGTACATAATACAGACAACTTTGATCCGTATTGTAAGTCATGATATTCTTGCGTTTAATTTTACTAGACTTTTTTACAACCATCCATACATGACCATATTGAGCCCCCACTCGCTGGGGCACGGGCCTACCCTCAATCACAGATGGTGTAATAAGCCATACTCACCACGCTCATGGCAGAACGGGTTGGCCGAAGGGTTTAGCATATAAATGCCAAGAGTTTTACCATTCTACTTGGGTGCTGATGAATCATGCCAGCAGCCCATTACCTTAGTGCCTATTTACGACACCTCAGGTAAGAGTGAGGAGTGGCCCTATTACTACTCTGCCGCGGACCACACGCATTTTTTACAACAAAGTTCTGATAATTATAGTCCGCCTAATAAAATTACTATGCGCAATAACACCCTTCATTAAAATGATTAAAACGTACACTTGTACATAAGAAATAAAGCCGTCAGAATTGGAACATTTGTCATTCTAATCGATTCTTATAATTTTTACAGACTGCTACATAGCAAGTGTATGGTCCGAGCAGAGTAGAATAGCGCCACCTCGCTACTTACAGAGGATGTAGTAATAAGGCGACTAAGGTTAAACGCTAGCTTAGCATGATCATCAGCACCCAGAAGCCAGGAAAACTCTGCATTCTTATACCAAAACCTCGCCAACCCGTCTGCCAAGGCGTAGCGTGAGTAATGGCAATTACCCCTCATCGGAAGACACAGCGCATGGCGCAGGCCCGTGCCCCAAACAGTGAGGGACTTAAATGGGCTGACGAATGACATAGAAGCGCAGGCGTAATACTGTCATTCACATTCCCTTTACTAAAGGAAACGAGAAAGTTTTCAATATAAACGCCGGTTGACTATAACAACTATGGACGAAAAAACAAGAAGAGGAAAAATGCATATAATATAACCATTGCACCTACACTCCCCTCGAACCGTCTCTCAAGAAGAAAAGTCTAAGGAGACAGTACTATCGCGATACATCTGTCCCTAATTCGAGTGATTGATAAGTCAAGGGGAGAGTAGACGCTCACGCCCCATCTGTACACGTCACGTCACTGGCCGGCGACCATTAGCTACCTTTCGTAGTATTTTGTTAATTCCCCTGCATTATATTTAGAGCAGAGGAAATCGCCCTCCTCTCTTGAGAGCCGTTCGAAGATGTTTGCTGGACTATTATTACAGCGCTACAATCGCAAATAACTCTCTATAAAGCGCCACGCGCCGAGCTGGGACTAACCATTCCCAGTTATTACTATTACTGATATCTTATTACAAGTATTGCTATACAAGACTGTTTATAGGGAGCTTGCCAAATTCTTGCATTAGGAGCCATTGAATTCCTATTTTCTGTACAAACTCAACACAGCCGACAATTCAATCTCTCACGAAACTCTACACTTTTGTGTATTAGTCCGAGACCGGTTGATATTTTTACTAAATTGATTTGTTGCTGTATGTTACTAAATCCATTACTTAAAAAGCTTTATCTAAATAGTCTAAGTGAATTTTTTCGTATTCATAAAATTTGGCTTGTAATTTTGAAATTTGAGTATTTTCAGAGGAAAACAATATTTTGAAACAAAGCAAAGTAATGCCGTGCTATTTCCAATAAACTCGTTCGTAGGCCCCTGGGTTGCCCTTGGCCTCTATTCAAGATTAAAATTAGTCCTAGTACTTAAGGGCACTGCCATTAGACCTACGTAACCATGTGTATAATGTTCAAAATGTGTTGGAATTTGACCATTGGAAATTTTGGCCTATCGCTTCCATGATGTAATTCGTCTGCTTTCGCTACCACTCCACATCCTCATTTTAGCGTAAGATTCCCGGCTGAGTCCAAAGCTGTCACTGGAGCCCGGGGTCAAGCGTACCCCGGGCTCCAGATCGACAGCTTTGGACCAGGTTTCAGGATTTGGGGAGTTTGGTATTACAACTAGCGCTGGCGCTAACCTTCGCAACCCTTGCGAAGAAACAAGGGAACCAGACCACCTAAATCATGGCTAACCGTTTCAGATATTATCAGAAACCGTCGCCGAGCTAATGGTAAAATTATGCACATACATTTATTCAATTCATTCAATTTCAAATTTTCTTTGCAGACAACGTACATAGGTCCATGGCTTAGTACAATTATAATAAAAAACTTTATAATGGGTTTTATAAATAAGGTAGAGAGGGTTTTTATTTAATTTATTTATTTAAGCTTATTATACCTGCACTCGTTGCAATAACTCGACACCGGCGGTGTGCCATTGAAAATTTCGGTCATGGTTCGCACTAGTTCTTACACATGGCAGCGATCATCGCCACTACCTCAGGAATGCTGTTGTCGTTACCCCGCACTCGATGTACCAGTGACCGCCACTTTCTTTCTCACAAGATCGTGAAACCGTCGATCTGCTTGCGCAAACATTCCGGATGCACTGCAAGCGAGAATCCCATCATCCCCCTAAAGATGTTATTATTTGGAATACGAAGAGCATTAAGCGATCTTTTTTCAGGGAGGGGGGGAACAATACATTCACAACCACCAGTGTATAGATTTTGAAGTAACCTAAGAGCGTTAACTTTAACTTGGTCCGAACAACTTGCGAATCTGCGGGCCAGCTGTTTGCCACGGACCGCCAATGCTCTTTCGTTCCCTTTCCACGTCTATACCTATCGTTTCTAAGGCCGTCGCTGTGTATGTGTCCGAGATACTTAAATTGAAAACTTCTGTTCAGCTCCGCTCCAACAAGGTAGATTGGAGGTATACCTAATTTTTTCTGTAGAAGTTTTGTGTCAGCCCGGAGTCTGGAAGTTGGCGCTCTTGTACCCCCGTGCCTCATAAAGCACGTTAAGCCGTTGAGCGCTTATTCCCTCTCTTATTTATTCATAATCAATGTAATTTTCTTAATTTTATTATTTATTCCAAATATTGAATCATTTCTTGTATTTATTATTTTTCGTGTCTTCAGTTTTCTTATTTAATGATGTTAAAGCATGTAATGTGGTGCCGTGTGGTCCCCGGCAGAGTATAATAGGCCACCCTCACTCTTACCTAGGTGTCGTAAAAGGCGACTAAGGTAAACTGCCTGACATGATCATACACACCCAGAGAACCCGTCCTGCCAAGCGTGGTGAGTATGGCATTACCCCTCATGTGATTGAGGGAGCCGTGCCCTCCATCAGTCGGGACTTTAATGGGCTGACGATGATGAAAGGCAGATAATTAGTTAATCTTTATAATATTTGGCGATGTATTACAGAGTCATGTTCTGGACTTAATATACTACCCCCATCTATGTACTGGTACATGCAATAAAAAATCTGAATCTAAATTTGAACCTGATATTAGTATCGATAACTATTTACAGTTGTATAATGTGATTATATCGATTATCCACTGGGCATATCCCTAGTTAATTGTGTTCTCATTGTGCACAATGATGGACGTCTTCATCTTATTTCCATGTTACCTCCGGCAGTTGTTTGATCTCTTCCCGTTTGTCTGATCCGTTTCCCCTCATTCCTGTTATCGTCGACCTGCCGATATAACCCAGTTGTAATTGCCTATTGATACCCTGTTTGTAAAACATACTGGGCTGTTCCTCCTTCAATGGCTGGTCCCGTGTATTATTACAGGTTTTATTTTCGCTGGCACGCTGCGATTATTTCGCTTATTATTCTGATGTTCTTTTGATTGTTGATTTGTGGATAAGGAAAAATAGAGCTTTTGTGTTGTTAATTTTTTTTTATGTGATGGTGGCAGAAGAGACGCGTCCAAAGACGATCACCTGATGGTAAGCGATCGCACCAATGGCCACCCGCGACACCAGTGGAGTCACATGGCGATGCCAACCCTTACACCACCTTTTCTCCCAGATTAGGTCTCCAGTATCTCCTTCCTATTTGTAAAAAAAAAAATTAACATTTGTTTTTGAACATACTACATCACACAGATATGCGATAGTGCTTATCCCGGCGTAAATCCAAACTCGGGCTTGCCATTTTTTTTAATGTTATAATATTCATAATAATTTTTCCTTATGTGGAAGCCACTTAAACATTTAACAATTCCTAACATAATGTAACAATTGCTAACTGAATCAAACAGTTTGTTAGTGTTATCTCTAAATAAATTTACAGAATGGGAATATTGTTATCAAAGCACATGGTTACCTTTTACATAGCCTTTTAATCCTGGAAACATCCTTTTTCAATCATATTTTTACAACATTCATTTCTTGTCCGTTTCTTTTCTTTTGCTGCATTCTTGTTCTTATTATTATTTGAATCAAGATCTTTAAAAGAATAAAATAGAAAAGATGCAATCTGTTATATGATTTTCCAAAACCCCAACAGTTCCTAACATTTTCAGTAAATGTATTAGTGTTAGGACATTATTTGTTGACATTTCTACCGTTCCAGTGTAGCTGCGCCACTAAAACCGACTTTTAAACGGATAATCAAAGAACCGCAACTCAAACAAAAGTACGATACGTTGCCAGCTTGCAAAAAACAGTACGCCATTCTAAGCGGCGAAGTGGAGGAAAAAAGATAGGATTATTCTGTTTTTTGACAATCGGATAACGAAAATTGTATCTAGCGCACCGCCACTCGGCGAACAACACGTGTTCAATTTGTGTGTGGGTTTGTAAGGGATTAGCGGGGTTTTCTATTTTTGTTTGACAACGGAACTCTTATAGATTCGTCATGTCTTGTATGTCTGTTCCGCCTTTCGTACGTCCGTATATCACAGCCACCTTTTTCCGAAACTATAAAAATATACAAATGAACTTGGTAAATAGATGTATATTGGTTTAACCGCATTACGAATTTTCTACAAAAATTAAAAAATAATGATGTTGAAGGTTCTAATTTTTTTTTCTAAGTTTACTACTTGCGCAAGAGACGCTCTACAAAATGGTAAAATGTGTGGCTCGACGGACATAAAATGCGTGAAACACACTGTTTGTATTTCGCTGGCGTGAGTGAGGGTACCGGAGCCCTATCCAGGGGAAACCGGTATTTTGATGATTAGCAGCGCACTTCTGACTCACTGGTGTTGCAAGGTTTCCGATGGCGGGGGAGCGGATTTCGCTTAACGATCAGGTGATCTGTGCTCGTCTGCCACCTGATCACATAAAAAAATAAGTCATCTGTTTTTTCGTCTCCATGTAATAAGAGCCCCTTACGTTTATATTATGACCACAATGGAGATGAAATATTTCGCATGAAGGGTAGATCTGTTTTTAAATGTAAGGGTGGCAAAAAGCAGAAGAATCACCTGATGGTAAGCGATTGCCGCCACCCATGGACACCGCGACTACCGTTCGCGATGGGTCAACACGTGCGCTGCAACCTAAAACCCGCCTTTCCCACGGATTGAGCCTGTGGTACCCTCACGCACGAAATTATAGTCAGTGCTGCTCACGGCGCCGGTCTTCCTTCAAACCCAGTGGTACCTATATCTTGAGGACCATGGTCCAGTTACCACTTTGGTTTGTCGTATAAACCATGTGAGAGCCGTGCTTAGGCTGATTAATCACAGAAAACCAGTGGTGAAGCAGTGTCCACTAGGTTGGTGTTTTGCTGAGTGAGTGAGGCACACCACAAGCATAATTGAGAAAAGGGGGGGATTGAAGACACCCTTACTGATGCTGCGGGTGTCTAAGCCATCGCAATCGTTTTACATCCAGGTGGACCGTCTGCTCATCACCACTATCCCATACAAAAACATCAATCGGTGTTTGTAGCTTTGCTTTCCAGATGTGAAACGATTTATTGCGGACGCTAAGGAATCAATCATCACATAAGCATCAATCAACTATTCTTTATTGCATAGCTTTACACAGAACTTTTTACAAATCGTCATCATTTGAATGACTTTTAAACTATTTATAAGTAACTTATGTATAGATTTACATGTTTAATACATAAATATGTGATACATAAAATATACTCACGAAATAAATAAACATAATGCGATTCTACCACCGGCTCGGAAAGTTGTTTCTGGCCGAGAAGATCCGGTAAGGAAACTCGCGCAGTTACCTTTTTATGAATCCGAGATTCTGTTTTTCCTGACACTATAATTTGACATCTTAAAGGAAAGACTATCAGGCCCTTAAGGCAAACGCGTAGTATCCTCGTCCACATCGTCGCTTTCCATCAGGGGCGATTGTGGTCAAGCATTACCTATAGACCCAACAAAATTATAAAAATCGCCATCACTTACTTCTTTATCTCTCCGACTAATGCCTTTTGACAGTACGACTGCATGACGCATGTTATTCCTTCAGGAAAACAATGATGCCATGAAAAATATTTCACCATATATTGGAATACATTACGTTTTTGTTTGCAAAAACCCGTGAGAATATGGTAACAGTAAAGTTGTGTTACCATAAAATCCAACTATTTAAGTAATAAACTATGGCAGCCATGAAATAATGGTTATCATGCGCTCTTTGTGTTAGCGATGGTATCTCAATGAATATAACAGTGGTGCCTTCAAATGTGGAGGTTTAAATTCTATTCCATGCGTATGCTAACTGTAAGAGAGCCCACTTTGGCATGAATAATGCGGCTCGAACGGAGTGATACACGGCCTCACAGAAAAACCACGTGAAGCGCACTGTGCTGTGTGTTCGATGCTGCGTGAGTGATGGGTACCGGAGGCCCAATCCTGGGGAAAGGGAGGTTTAAATGGTTTTTCAATCGCACTAGTGACTCCGTCCACTGTGTCGTGGGGCAGATCGCTTACAATTAGGTGACGCATCTGCTCGCCTACCACTTAGCAAAAAATGCTCTAACTTCGAATTGTTAAAAGATACAGGTTTCATCGTCAGCCTGTAAGTCCCTACTGCTGGGGCGGGGCATTCCCCTCAATCAACAATGAGGGGTAATTGCCATCTCACCACGCTTGGCAGACGGATTGTGCGAGGTTTTTGATATAATGCAGAGTTTCTTCCTTCTCTGGTGCGATGATCATGCCAGCAGCTTTACCTTGGTTGTCTTTCGACACCTCGTGAAGAGTGAGTGAGTGAATCCGGTATAAATGCTAACAATTTAAACCAAATGGCGTCGCTAGTGTGCCCTACCCGTTACCTATAGGTCGGCCGCTCTGTCGTAGACAGAGAAAAAAATATGCATCTGGATTTTGCTTAATATGTGCGTCTCATGTCAGGACTGGGGAGGTGGAAATAATGATCTTATACTGGTTTGGCGCTGGTTCGGTGCCTTCCAATTATTACTCTCTACTCCTTAACATCACACGTTATATGTATATCATCGGGAACATGTGTTCCCGATGATGAAATTGCGCGGAGGTCTGATTTGTTTTGGGGGCGCCCTTGCTGTTTCACGGGATGATTCTGAAATCGACCGCTCGGCTCCTCGACACGCACGGAACAGACCGTTGTCAGGTCATTTCGCCTTCTACCTTCCAGCTTTTTACGTTATTCCACACAAGTTAAGATTGGGAAGGTACAACTTGCTTGGACCTAGTGGTCTTAAAACCCGCGATTATTTTTGAGTGGTATTAGCAGAATGCGTAGGTAGAATAAACCACAAAACACCGGCGTTTTATTGAGAGACTGTGACTGACTTCAACTGTTGACTACCCACTTATTCTCAATAAGTTACTTGACATTGGCTATATATCTCGGGTAGTGCCTTATTATAAAATGAAAAAAAAACTTTTTTTTTATGGGATTAAGTGGCAGACGAGACGGGGGGGTGGGGGAGGGGGGGTCAGACGGATCACCTGATGGGAAGCGATTATCACCGCCCATTGAACACCACTGCAACACCAGAGGAGTTACAAGTCGCTGTGCTGTGCCGTCCTTTCAACGCTCTTTTCTTAAGATTGCAGGTCTAATCTGTCTTGTTTACAGGGGTTGCTTTTGTGTTTTTTTTTATAGACATGCCAATCAGGATGACCTCGACTCCGCCTGATGGTAAGCCGGCCGTGAAATTCAAATTAGGTTAGGGAGCACCAAGAAGGTTTTATAAATTCACACCCCTGGAAAGTAACTACAAGAGTTCGATTAGTAAATTGAAACTCCCGTTATATTTATCCGGAACAAAGTGAGGTAATCATTATCATAACCTTTATTTCTTCATATTAGTACATAATACAGACAAACTGTGTCCTATTAGTATGATATTTCTTGCGGTTTATTTACTAGACTTTTTTACAACATCATCAGCCCCTTTGAGTCCCCCACTGCTGGGCCGGGCCCTCCCTCAATCACATGAGGTGTAATTGCCATCCCTCACCACGCTTGGCAGACGGGTTGGCTATGTCTAGATATAAATGCGAGTTTTCCTTCTCTGGTGCTGATGATCATGCCAGCAGCTTACCTTAGTCGCCTGTTTATACGACACCTCGGTAAGAGTGAGGGTGGCCTATTCTACTCTGCCGGGACCATCACTGCTATTTTTTTAACAACAAAGTCCTTGTAATTATAGTCCGTAATAAAATTCTAGGGATAACACTTATTAAATGATAAAAACGTATGTCTATAGAATAAAGGTCAATGACTTTGTCATATCTAAGTTTTGTTTGGGTAGGATCGGGGTACTATTTTACAGACTGTACCTGAGCAGCGTTGTCCCCGGCGAGTAAATAGGCCACCCACCCCCCTCGTCTTAACCGAGGTGTCTGTAAAAGGCGACAGGTAAAGTCTTGCTTGCATATCATCAGCACCCAGAGAAGGAAAACGCTGCATTTATACAAAACCCTCGCCAACCCGTTGCCAAGCGTGGTGAGTAGGCAATTACCCTCATGTGATTGATGGAGGCCCGTGCCCCCAACAGTGGGACTTAAATGGGCTGACGATTACATAGAAGCGAGCGTAATACTGTCATTCACTCCCTTTTTACTAAAGGAAACGGAAAGTTTATATAACGCGGTTGTATAATGATACGTGCCGAAAAAACCAAGAAGGAAAAATGCATATTTAACCATTGACTACCTCCCCTCGAAGTCTCTCACGAAGAAAAGTCTAAGGCGAGTCCTCGCGATACATCTGTCCTAATCGAAGTGATTGATAGTGAGGGGAAGAGTGACGTCACGCCATCTTCCACGTCAGCGTCTGGCCGCGACCTTGCTTCTTTGTGTCCCTTTTGTATTTCACTGATGTATTGAGCCGAGGAAATGCCCTCCTTTTCTGAGAGGTTCGACTTTTTGTGACATTAGTAGGTAAATCGTTTTTTAAGGCTTGAGTAAAGGGATGTAATATGGGCAAGGTGAATAGTGTTTTCCTGTTCATTTTTCATCGATTGATGTGTTGAGTATATTTAAAATACCGAGATATTGACATTACCGAGCATAGATTTTTGTTAAACAT
>JADPWL010002424.1:0-12074 GCA_019059595.1 Marasmia exigua | reverse complement strand
TTTCGCAAATTTCTCGTCGCCCACTATTTATATACTATGCTAGAAATAGATAATTTCGGGAGAAAACGCGCGTTGACTCACTGAAATAAAACCAGACTGAATATGCAAGTATGAGGGTACTGCAATATTTCAGTAAGCACATGGACATAACCTACAACAGCTATGAAGCCATTTTCGGGCCTGTCGAAGTGGGCCGTTTGGCAGACTTTTCTGATAATTAATTAAGTTATGCAAGAAAATTGCCGTGTGGTCCCCCGCTGAGTAGAATAGGCCACCCTCAATCTTACGGAGGGTGTAGTAAAGGCGACTAAGGTAAAGCCGCTGCTGATCATAGCAGCAAGAAGAATCAAAACCGGCATTTATATCAAAACCCTCGCCAACCTGTCTGCCAAGTGTGGTGAGTATGGCAAATTACCCCTCAGTGATCTGAGCGGAGGGCCAGTGCCCCAGCAGTGGGGACTTAAAGGGCTGATGATGATGAGATGCAAGAAATAAATAAATATGATGCTCAAAATTGATACTATTATTGATTAGGTAGCTTGGTACACTTAATTGCATCATCTTTTATGTTATTATAAACAAATCTTGAGCTTATGCAATACACAACTTTTGTTGTGTTGTGAAATAGAGCAAAACAACCTCTCAACTGATAAGCTTTGTACAAACAGTACGTACCTAAATAAAATCACAGCAGTACGATTTAACCAGTTTCAAGTTCTTTATCAACCAAAACTAAGTAAGATAATTCGAGAAGATTCACACAGTATAAAACTCTAAATTGTCGCTTTAGACAACCCCAAAAGCAAATTTAGACGATTTACGGTGGGCGAGGTCTCACGTTTTACAACTCGACGGACTTACATTAAATATATAAAATATAGGTTTACAACAGGGTTTAGATTACACAATAGCTGCAAAATACACAATAATAACCACGCAATATCCCACGCTGTTCTATTTACAACAACAAATGATAAATTTAACAATATTATAATACGAAAGCAACTCATTGTTATGAGACTTGAAAAACAAATGGTAAATAACTCACATTTTCATAAGTTATTACTAAGAAAATTATACAGTTCCAGATTAAGATTAATTCTGGAAATTTATATCACAGATTTAATTTACTTATTACGTAAATTTTAAAGTGAAAGATAAAAAACAAGAGCATCGCCCGCACCAATGCAACCACAGTTATAAGACTACTAATTTTAAATGATTCGTATGGTAATTTTGGCTCCTAAAGATTACGTGCATTGGTCCTTGGACTGACAGAGGTGTATGACAGGAATAATATACATTATTTTTTGGAAGGATAATATTTCTTTTTTTTTAACTTTAGGATGTCTTTTTGTTAATGCAATAGTTCATATGAATATGCAGATGATTTTAATTGATTAATATATTTGTCTAATATATTATATTCTAGTTGCTTTCTTTTTTTAGCGGCTAAATGTAATTAAATGTGTTTAAATTTGAAGATAAAAAAATCTTTATTCAATTTAGGTCCATACAGAACACTTATGAATGTCAATATAGGCACACATATTATCATCGGCGATCGATAGGTATCTTTAAACGCACTTTTCTTATTAATATAATTTACAGTATTTTGTAACTTTCATCATCATCATCGCTTTATGTATTATTTAGAAGTAATTTTATAAGGTTTATGATTAAACAAAGTAAATTGCAAAAAAAATATTACCGTTATGCACCATTCTATGGGTCACTTACAGTTTAATAAAAGCATTAAGCAAGCAAATTGACGTCTGGTTAATACTGTGACTGTCTCTTTTACGAACAAAGAAAGCGGTGCTACACTGCTGCAGGCTAATATCGGAATAGGTATATTACATTGTGATTATTTAGGGCTCGTGTTGAGTGCAAAATTCGATTTAAAAAATTTAACGATTTAGAACCTGCTGCACTTCAAGAAACACATGCACTAGTGTTCAAAGAACGAGTCAAAAGTCCATAGTAACATTTCACAGAAATGAATGAATAAATACACATTTTGCGGATCTAGACTTAGCGACACATTCACCCAATTTCGCAATACCTAGCTATAAAAGTGCCGAAAGATCTGTGTCATGCGCATTAGGTTGCACGGATCCGATCCTTACAACAAAATTTTAGACTTTATTTTCATGTTACTTGTTGATTTATCGAATTACGACATCATAGCTCAATTAAATGATTGAATTGTAAGAAAAAACCAATCCACATAATGCTTTTAAACATATTTAAAGCGCACAAATATCGGAACGGATCCGGCCAGACATTTATCTCGTGTGAAGTCGTTTAAAATCAGCAGAGTTTAAGGTCAAGAAAGGGATGGAACGCAAACCTAGCACATATGTGAAAGAGAGATACATTGAAGATCAAGGTAAAGTACACGGGATTGCGTTCTTGGAAACCACGGCCTCATAGAAAACCGGCGTGAAACAGCACTGTGCTGTGTTTCGCTGCGTGAGTGAGGGTACCGGAGGCTTAATCCGGGGGAAAGGCGGGTTTAAAGATTGGCCGCAGCCAATCTGTAAAACCTGTGACTCCACTGGTGTCGTGGGTGTCAATGGGCGGCGGCAATTGCTTGATGTATAATTTGTACAACTAATACGATTTGGTTCACTTATAAAAATCACTTAAGTATACCTACTCAAACCTTGAACTAGGGCTACTGGTATAATCTACAAAGGGGGGGAAAATTGATCCCCCAATTTTTAAGGCAGGGCAATATCCTTAATCCTCCTTTTCCCGTATAGGAGGGTACCTGGAATAAAAGATGATTCCCTGATACAAAACTCTTGGTTGACTTATTGATCCTAGGTCAACTGCCTCTCCTTGCAATATCTTATATAATTAAGAAATTAGTTTAATGCCTCATGTTTTTTTTATATCTTAATGTCTCCGGACCGATTTAAAAAGTCTCGTCTCTCGTATTGCGGTAGTGTTATCGATCGTAAGCCACGCGCATTGCGCAGAACGCAAGCTACCGGGACACATGCGCAAACTAGTTCTTAACAGTCTTATATTTCCGAGCCGGGCTATAAATAGAACACAATGGCTTAAGTGAAGATGAATGGCGTAATTTCCATAGTTGAAGCACAGGTTGAAGGAACCATTAAAATACTGAAATAACTTTTGATCGGCTTTATGATAAATATATTAGGGTTGATACTACTCAAAGATTTATACGTCTTTTGTATGCAATGCGACATTCAATGCCGGCCGGTAAAAGTAAGATTGAAAGATAAAAGAATCGAAATATGTTGATTTGAAATTATTTAATCGATTTAATTTCTAAATTGATGTAAGTGAATCACAGAATTCACAGATATTGAACTAGTTCACTTCACTCGCATATGCAAATGTCAGTGAGTGACAGCCAGCCAGCAAGTCAGATCCAGCGTTGCCAGAATGTTACTTTTGTAACATTTTACGTTACTTTTGGTCGTCCAATGTTACTTGCATGTTACACCACACTCAATGTTACTTTTATGTTACTTTTGAGAATTTCGAAGAAAATCCTGGTGAAATGACCAACCAATACGATTGTTTGTCAAATTTACTTATTCATTCACTCGTGTATATTTTTCAATCTTTTCAATACTCAATATCTTTATTGCATCTATAGGTTACATAATTAGTTGGTTCATAATAAATGTAGGTATCACTATAGACCCGGGAGGGCACTGCAATATGGGAGAGGACGCTCATTACTAAATTAGGATAATATTAACTTTAAATAATATACCTTTATATAACTATAGTGAAATATAAAATGAAGTATGCAATTCTATATATTATATATTATTTATGTATTATTAGTATTTTCCTTTAAATATATGTGTGTTATTTATCTATGTATTTTTATCATTGAGATATTCATTAACTGTATAATAGGCTTTAGTGAGTAGGAATTGTTTGAGTAATTTTGCAAACATTTTATCATTTATTTGTTGTTTGATTAATTCGGGTACCTTATTAAATATTTTTATAGACAATACGTAGGGGCTGTTTGAGTGTAAGGTCATTCGAGAGTTCGGTAGGTTAAGTTTATTATTATATCTGAATTGATAAGGGGCGGCGTTGTCTTTACGTTTGGTTTAAAAATTTGGGTGTTTACGAATAACTTTACAAGTTCCTAAAATAAAATACATGGGAGTGTAAGAATTTGGTACTGTTCAAAATACGGTTTGCAGCTATCAGTTTGATCTATGTTTGCGATAATTCTTTTGAAGGACGAAGAGGGACATTTATCCCGCTTACGTGTTTTTTTACTTTTAATAAAAGAGTCAAGGAACGTATTTTATTTTAATCATTTAAATTAAATGCCATTATAACGTATTTTGCTTTTTTTGAGCTGTACTATGAGGCACTTACGGAATATAACCGGGAGCTAAGAAAGGCAAAACGACAATCTTGGAGGAAATTTTGTGAGGACATAAATAGCGCCACACAGACATCTAGGATTCACAAGATTATGTCAAAATCACCAACGACACACCTAGGGTTACTAAGGAACCCAGATGGGTCGTTCACGAACTTCAGGGAAGAAACACTCGCACTGCTAGCTAGCACACACTTCCCAGGATCCACTCCAATATCAGAAAGAGAGGAACCAGCACATCCTCAGGGCAAGCCTAGGCCCAGACCGGAGGACTGGCGCAAAGCCACTCTGATATTCAGACCCCACCAGGTCAAGTGGGCCATAAATAGCTTCAAACCATTCAAGTCTGGGGGGGAGGACGGCATTTTTCCTGCCCTCCTTCAAAAAGGGGCTAAAGGGCTCCTCCCATTTTTAGTAAAAATCTTTAGGGCAAGCTTTGCCTGGAGATCACTACCGGCTATATGGACAAAGGTAAGGGTGGTGTTTATACCCAAGGCCGGAGATAGAGACAAGTCACAGCCTAAATCCTACCGACCGATTAGCCTCACCTCCTTTCTATTGAAAACAATGGAAAAGGTACTAAATATGTACATCAGAGAGAACTTCATCAAATCGTGTCCCTTGCATGTACGTCAACATGCCTACCAAGGTGGCAAGTCTACCGAGACAGCCTTAATGGAGCTTACCGATAGACTAGAAAGGGCTGTAGAAGAGAAAGAAATTGCCCTATGCGCCTTCCTAGACGTGGAGGGAGCGTTTGACAACACCTCAGCGTCAGTCATCATAAGGTGCATGAGAAATAAGGGCGTAGATGAGACCACCCTAGGATGGATCGAATCCATGCTCTTATCCAGAGTAGCTAAACTAACACTTCTGGACACCACAGCAGAATTCAAAGTTGCGAGAGGATGCCCCCAGGGGGGAGTTCTGTCCCCACTGGAATGGTCCATCGTAGTTGACGAGCTGCTTCACAAACTAAACGGGGCTCACTTTACAACCCAGGGCTATGCGGACGATCTGGTGATTACGGTGGTTGGCAAATGCCAATACACAGTATCTGATCGGCTGCAGCAGGCTCTACGTATGGTTGAAAGATGGTGCAACGATGTTGGTCTCAACGTGAACGGGAATAAAACCATCATAGTCCCATTCACCAAAAAAAGGCTTCTGGATAAACTAAGAAAGCCTACCTTATCTGGGAAAACCATAGAGTTTTCTAGAGAATTCAAATACCTAGGGGTGATGCTAGATCAAAAGTTGACCTGGAATTCACACCTCAACTACGTTACCAAGAAGGCCAAGATGGCACTTGGAACCTGCTACAGGATGGTGGGACCCAAATGGGGCCTAAAACCAAGGTACTTGCTTTGGTTATACACGGCAGTGGCACGTCCCATGATTGCCTATGCCTGTGTAGTGTGGCACAACAAGACCCGCCAATCCACAAGCAGCATGGCACTCACGAAAGTACAGCGCTATGCATGCTCGCTAATCACAGGTGCCATGTCATCCACCCCAACGGCCGCTCTGGAGGCTCTGCTATCTCTCTGCCCCCTGCCTACATTTATACAAAAAGAGGCAAGAGCCGCTATGCTGAGAGCCTGGGAAAACGGGTCCAAGACATGGCACTCTTACGGCATGAGAACCCTTCTAAAAGAACTGCAAGTCATGCCGATCATGCTTATGCCAGGGGACAGCATGATCAAAGAATACCACCTCACAAAGTGGTATTCAATCGAGATACCGGACAGACAGGAGTGGACTGATGGTACGCTCGCTGAGTTCCGGTCTGGGGATATTGTGTGGTACACGGACGGCTCCAGACTCAACAATAGAGCTGGCTTCGGAGTATACGGCGAAAAACCCAAGGCCCAAATATCACAGGGCCTGGGGTTACACGCCACAGTCTTCCAAGCCGAAGTGGCTGCTATAATACGCTGCGTCCAGGAGAATCTGCGACGCGGCTATAAGGGTAAAGATATATATATATCCTATCAGACAGTCAAGCGGCTCTAAGGGCACTTGAATCTGCTGAGATTACCTCCAAACTAATAGCGGAGGGAGCACAGACCCTAAACTGTCTGGGCTCCAACAACAGAGTAACCCTTCGCTGGGTACCAGGACACTCCGAAATCGTGGGCAACGAAAAAGCCGACGAGCTTGCAAGGGAGGGGGCCTTATGCCCGGTACAAACCCGGAACCGGAACTGGGCATACCCAAGTGCACCACCCGGCGCAATCTTAAAGAGTGGTCGATCGAACAAAGTAAACAACTATGGCTCAGGTCGACAGGTCAGGCTCACGCCAAGACCTTAATGACAGGATTCTCCAACAAATACACGCAAGAGGTATTAGCGCTGTCTCGCGGACAGTTGAGTATCCTCACAAGAACCATTACTGGTCACTGCAGGCTAAACAAGCACGGTACCAGAACCGGGCTGGCCGGAGATCCCACCTGCAGATTCTGTAAAGCAGAGGACGAAACACCGATGCACGTCCTCTGTCAATGCGATGCCCTCGGGCACCCAAGAAGCCGCACCCTGGGCAGTTACCACATCTGCCCGGAGGATGTTAAGGCTATCGCTCCCAAGGCCATTACACGGTTTATGCAAGCCGTGGGCCTCGGAGACGATCTGTAAGGGGGAGCGGAGGTCACAATAGATCAAATTTGGTCGCAGTGACCACTCGGCAACGAACGCTCCCCAGAACTTCGAATAATAATAACGTATTTTGCCAGTTTCCAAAAAAAAGGGCAATGTTACTTTTTCTGACAAAATGTTACTTTTTGATCTGTCTCGTGTAACTTTTGACTATCGGCCACTGGCAACACTGGTCAGATCAGATGTCAGTCAACTTTGGCGCGAAATCATTTACTTTGTTTACGTTCTAATTTATCTGGTATTTGTCTGATTTTTATTGAATATGGTTGAAATATCTGCTGAAAGTGCACTTACGACTCAAATAAAGCTTATCCGAAAGTATTTGAAGCTGAAAATAATGGAAGACAACGTTTCCTTTCGTAATCATAACCAAGAAAGAAAAAATGTTTATGATTAATAAAACGAGTAATTGTGAATGGAGAATCTCATTCTGCGCTGATGATTGGGCCTAGAGGATGTGGAAAAAACAACTGTAAGAGAAACAAAATTATAATAAATATATTAATTCCTTGTTTTTATACAATTTGAAATTCTAGGTTATGTCTTATCATTAGTCCTTGTTAAGTTATTGTTATTGCAATAATTATTTGCAATAGGTACTGAGAGCAAAATAGCGATAATATCCTCTCAACCGTGGATATCCCGGAGCGGGACGTTGACAGTTAATAACAAATATCGCTATACCGTGGAAGTCCCGCTCAGGGACGCAAAAAATGCTGACGATTGCGGTTCTAAAATGGACGTAGTTATGCTACAACGTTCCAATCCACACGAAGGTCGAACTGAGAAAAACGCGTTTTTGTGTTTTTGTGGTACACTTTTTTATGGTAGCATGTAGAACCGAGGAGTGTGTATCATCTATACGAAATAAATAAATATTATTTTATCATAAACCCTTTCATTGATAAAAAATAATATTACCCATAAAAATTTAAAAAATTGTACATGGAACGTTTTAACAAAAAGGCATTTTATATGAAAGTGGGATTTAAATTAATCCGATAAAACGTTCCAAAGTGTAAAAGTTACTATATTTGAGTAGTTTATATATATTTTTATCGACAGTAAATACATATAAGACAATAAAACAATATTATTAATTATTTGAAAAATATTTATTTAGAAAATCATTCAGCATCTTGGTCGAAATCCAGTTCCTTCCCATAACCGTCAACATCATCAATAGCTTCGTCAGATTATTTTAAGTTTTTATAAAATTGCAAACAATCTGCTGGAATGAATTTATTTTCTTATTCTTCTTCTTAACTCACTTTTACTATTAAAGACACCCCTCTTCCCAAATTTCAAGTTTCTAGGGTCAGTAGTCTGGGCTGTGGGTGCATTCCTAGTCACCTTCTTAACTCACTTTTACTATTAAAGGCACCCCCTTCCCAAATTTAAAGTTTCTAGGGTCAGTAGTTTGGGCTGTGGGTACATTCCTAGTCACCACAGGTTCTCCTTTTATATATATATAGATATGATTTATATTTATATACCTAGATAGTATTGGCGCAAAATTAGCTTTCGAAAAAAGCACTCGCATGCACTGAGTAGGTACCTACTCGGAGAAAGAGTGGAGTAAGTTCAAAAGCTACGGAAGTCGTAATAGGCTGATGAGATACGAATGTGCCAACTTTAATTTACAACCACCCAATAGTCCATTTACAAAGTTCAGTTGCAGCAGTTTAAGAAAAAGAACATATTTAGGTACACGTCATGCTTGGCAGCCTTCCAACATGCGTGCATCGCGGACTTTTCTCCGCGTATCACCTTCAAAAATGGCTTTAGTTAATATTTATTCATTTACAAACAGCAAAAAAAAAGTTTATTACAGCTACATACTATTGAACCAAAGATACCTAGTAGATATTAATAATAATATTAATAAATTACTGCATGGAAAACAGTTTGGATTTACTAAAGGAAAATCCACTACTGATGCAGGAGTGGCTCTTATCAAACATGTTTTTGATGCGTGGGAGAAAAAGCAGGATGCAATAGGTGTTTTCTGTGATTTGTCGAAAGCATTTGATTGCGTTAATCATGAAACACTATTGATGAAGTTACGGCATTACGGTGTATTGAATAACGCACTTAGTATGATTCAATCTTATTTGTCTGATAGAATTCAAAGGGTTAATGTTAATGGAATCGACTCTTCTGGCGCTCGTCTATTAATGGGCGTGCCCCAGGGCTCAATATTGGGGCTTTTGTTGTTCTTAATATACGTTAATGACCTTCCATACTTTACGAAAGATCTATGTTGAAATAGTGTTATTTCCTGACGACACTTCCTTGATTTTTAAGGTTGATAAATATAAAGAATCAATTGACGACGTAAATGATACTCTCTCACAGGTATTGCACTGGTTTACGACCAACAATTTACTTCTTAACTCAAAGAAAACTAAATGTGTAAAATTCACCATGTCAAATATAAGGCAGGTCGATACAAGTATTAAGATGAACAATTAATCTATTCAAACCATTAATTCCACAGTTTTTTCTCGGTATGACTATAGATGCCAAACTGCAGCGGAGTCCCCATATTGCTTGCCTTGGCAGGAAGACTAAGTTCCCGCTGCATATGCAGTAAGAAAAATTAGGCGTCTGACTGATATCAAGACGGCAAGACTGGTCTATTTCAACTATTTCAGTGTGATGTCATATGGTCTACTATTTGTGGGGTGTCTGCTGCTGACATACAAACTATTTTTACTTACAGAAATGGGCCATCTGCGCTATATACAGCCTTAAATCACGTGACTAACTTAGGGAAATATTAAAGAAATAAATATATTAACCGTAGCTTCCCAATTATCCTCGACTGCATTATGTATGTACGTAAGAACTTGCACACTTTTCCAAAAAAGTCCGATAGTCATAGTCTTAACACCAGAAATATACATATACATAGGCTTGCCGTCCCTAAAATCGGTTAATTCGATTGTTGGCTTAAGTATTAAGATATTTAATAAGCTACCACAAAATGTCATTAACCTATCACTGGACAAGTTTAAGTCTCATATTAAAACCTGCCTAATGAGAAAGGTTACTATAGTGTACAAGACTATTTAAATGATAAGGATTCTTGGTCATGTTAATTGATTAATCTTTTGAGTTGTTATTCATAGTAGTCTATTAACTTTCATAATTATATTTTTTTTTCTCTTCTCAATTGAAACTCTGCAACATCATCAATATTTGAAAAGAGTAACTACTGAGTTTCTTGGTGGTGTCTTTTCAGTAGAAATCGACATTCCGAACCAGCGGTAGATATTATGTGCCTTACCTATTTTGACATTCATAAGTGTTCTGTATGGACCTAAATTGAATAAAGAATTTTTTTATCTTTTATCTTTATATAATTTTTTCTGAGAGCACTATGAGCATAATGTAGTACCATTGTTTAATTTTAATATTTTTTTCAGGTCAGTGTCTAAGTTCTTTGTTTAAGTAACGTATGTAATAGTTAAGCTAGTATAATTTATTATTCAACCATACAAATCAAACTTTTGTCATTACTCTATTTGTGTTGCATGTGTCTATGGGCGGCGGCCATTGCTTACGATCAGGTGATCCGTCCTGCTCGTCTGCCACCTATTACAAAAAAAATAGTTACGACCAATTTTAAGAAATTAATTATTTTAGCTGCCTTCAAGTTTCAGTTTTGTTGCCTAGCAAAATAAATAATACGTATTATTTTTTTTAACAAGACCTTATATTATAAGAAATACAAAAGTGATGGATCGTTTCATGACTAGATAAATGTATGTTCCTACTAGTATATACGTTTTGAATCGTTTATTTTTACCATTATAACTTCTTTACAACATTACAAAGTACTTGGAAACGTTTTTTAGAAATAGATATTTTCAATAATATACATTTTTTACAAAACGTTCCAAGTTGACTGGACCATTGTTTTGTCCAAAACGAATTAAAAAATACGATCCAAATGAATTGACACATTTTAAGGATATAATTAGGTCTTTTGGGACGTTTTATAGTTTGGGCGGCTTAATTATTTCAATAATTACTATGGTAAGAGTGTCAGTGTCTTCAGCAGTAGATAGAACGGTCCTAAATACGTAGCTTGAGCATGAAAACTCGATTTTGACCACCTTGTGGATTGGAACGTTGTAGCATAACAACGTCCAAATATGCCTTATTTTACGGTTTTTATTTTAACGTTTCATATTTTGGACGTTTGAAAACGGGTAAGGGGTTTACAATGAGCTTTTTCGACAACTATTTAGGACATCTGTGGTACAAAAAAACGAAAAATCTGTTAGAGAATCTGTGACTGATTCTACGAATTTTTCTGCCTGTATCTGCTATTTAGAGCGGCCGATTTTAAGATAATTTGTGTGTTTTTGGCGATTTTGTGGCATTCAAGACATAGAACCGGTAAGTAATGTTTGATTTTATTTACATAAATGTGCATTTTCTTCACATTTTTAGGTCAAAAACAGCCTCTGATCCAACGTCCAAGCCATTCGACAAAATTATCCTTCGATTTAATTTTGTCATATTTGAATGAAAACTTATTTAAACCCCTAAAGAATTCTTGTACATAGATCACTATTTAGTGAATTTAGTCAGATTATGACCAAATGCATGTATTTTTAGTAGTAAATGCGGAAACTTCTACCTTAAATGCATGAAGGCGCTCGAAAGCTCCCGCTCCGGGACTCTCCACGGAAGGGGGTTTGGCATCACAAAATAGCTGCCGGCTAAGCTAACATGGATAGGACTTGATAGTAAATTTTATTTTTTTTGTACTTAATGTTTTTTTTTCTTATTACAGTGTTGTTTTTTTTTAGATAGTTTTCAGTTATTTGAGTGTGTTCTAGAAGAGTTCTGCTATTGGATTCGGTGCCGTAATCAAAATTATTAGACTGATGTGATATTAATTGACTATGTATCATTTTTCAGAGGCATGGCAGACGTGGACAACTTAAAATTCGTATGACAACGGACTGAAACCTTACTAAACCGCTAACGATAGTGACCTTG
>JADPWL010002423.1:0-18795 GCA_019059595.1 Marasmia exigua | reverse complement strand
CAGTTAGAGCCTCCTAAAAGTAATTCGATTCACAATAGATCTTATCACAGGTTCGGCAGCGCGGTTCGGCAGCGCCGCCTCGGATACAATGTTAGCATATTCTTACGTTGCGTGGTAAACATTCATCCAGACGAAAATTTAACAAAAAAATAAAACGTTATGCAAACTCACCTGTGTATCGCGGCAAATGTTCCAAATACACTCACAAAAAATAATTACCATTTATTACTCCACTCAAGATACTAACACACGCAAAATAACATCGTTTTAAGGGAACTAGATGGTCTTGGCAAGAATTTAGATTACATACATACATTGTGATATTATTTACCAAACAGTTTTGGTCTCTTTTTTACACAATTTGTACATAAAATATGATGATATTATGGTCTGACATGGTGGCAAATTTAATGCTCCCGTTTACAGCCACAACCAGATCGGGTGCTTTAATTCGGGCTGTATCCCTACACGAGGGCACTCACTTAAGCATCAAACTGTGGCACTACATCAATATAGTAGATACGAATAAATATGATGATATTATGGTCTGACCATGGTGCAAATTTAATGCTCTCGTTTACAGCCACACCAGATCGGGTGCTATAATTCGGGCTGTATCCCTACACGAGGGCATTCACTTAAGCATCAAACTGTGGCACTACATCAATATAGTAGATACGAATAAATATGATGATATTATTGTCTGACATGGTGCAAATTTAATGCTCTCGTTTACAGCCACACCAGATCGGGTGCTATAATTTGGGCTGTATCCCTACACGAGGGCACTCACTTAAGCATCAAACTGTGGCACTACATCAATAAAGTAGATACGAATAAATATGATGATATTATGGTCTGACATGGTGCAAATTTAATGCTCTCGTTTACAGCCACACCAGATCGGGTGCTTTAATTCAGGCTGTATCCCTACACGAGGGCACTCACTTAAGCATCAAACTGTGGCACTACATCAATATAGTAGATACGAATAAATATGATGATATTATGGTCTGACATGGTGCAAATTGAATGCTCTCGTTTACAGCCACACCAGATCGGGTGCTATAATTCGGGCTGTATCCCTACACGAGGGCACTCACTTAAGCATCAAACTGTGGCAACTACATCAATATTGTAGACAGGAATAAATATGATGATATTATGGTTTGACATGGTGCAAATTTAATGCTCTCGTTTACAGCCACACCAGATCGGGTGCTTTAATTCGGGCTGTATCCCTACACGAGGGCACTCACTTAAGCATCAAACTGTGGCACTACATCAATATAGTAGATACGAATAAATATGATGATATTATGGTCTGACATGGTGCAAATTTAATGCTCTCGTTTACAGCCACACCAGATCGGGTGCTATTAATTCAGGGCTGTATCCCTACACGAGGGCACTCACTTAAGCATCAAACTGTAGGCACTACATCAATATAGTAGATACGAATAAATATGATGATATTATGGTCTGACATGGTGCAAATTTAATGCTCTCGTTTACAGCCACACCAGATCGGGTGCTATAATTCAGGGCTGTATCCCTACACGAGGGCACTCACTTAAGCATCAAACTGTGGCACTACATCAATATAGTAGATACGAATAAATATGATGATATTATGGTCTGACATGGTGCAAATTTAATGCTCTCGTTTACAGCCACACCAGATCGGGTGCTATAATTCAGGGCTGTATCCCTACACGAGGGCACTCACTTAAGCATCAAACTGTGGCACTACATCAATATAGTAGATACGAATAAATATGATGATATTATGGTCTGACATGGTGCAAATTTAATGCTCTCGTTTACAGCCACACCAGATCGGGTGCTTATATTCAGGGCTGTATCCCTACACGAGGGCACTCACTTAAGCATCAACTGTGGCACTACATCAATATAGTAGATACGAATAAATATGATGATATTATGGTCTGACATGGTGCAAATTTAATGCTCTCGTTTACAGCCACACCAGATCGGGTGCTTATAATTCGGGCTGTATCCCTACACGAGGGCACTCACTTAAGCATCAAACTGTGGCACTACATCAATATAGTAGATACGAATAAATATGATGATATTATGGTCTGACATGGTGCAAATTTAATGCTCTCGTTTACAGCCACACCAGATCGGGTGCTTAATTCGGGCTGTATCCCTACACGAGGGCACTTCACTTAAGCATCAAACTGTGGCACTACATCAATATAGTAGATACGAATAAATATGATGATATTATGGTCTGACATGGTGGCAAATTTAATGCTCTCGTTTACAGCACACCAGATCGGTGCTATACTTCGGGCTGTATCCCTACACGAGGGCACTCACTTAAGCATCAAACTGTGGCACTACATCATATAGTAGATACGAATAAATATGATGATATTATGGTCTGACAGGTGCAAATTTAATGCTCTCGTTTACAGCCACACCAGATCGGTGCTTTATTCGGGGCTGTATCCCTACACGAGGGCACTCACTTAAGCATCACACTGTGGCACTAATGGCTACTACATCATGAACCATGTTTTCTAAATAAACATAATACAATAGAATAGTGCATGTGTACAATAGAATAGAAACCTGATTGATATAAATAAGTAAAAACTGTTAGAATTACCTTCTTTTTTATAAGTTTTAGATATACACTTAAAACGAACCATCATTTTGAGTAGTTATCTTAGACCTTGAATGTAGAATTAATTTAATGAATGCACGACCACTGCACTGCTAGAATTATTCTCACAAATGAATAAAAGCCGATAGTCAGCATAATGTTCCCGGCGCGTGTAAGTCGAAAGATAAGGTGACTGCATACTGTACGGAATTGAGTTCGTGTTATAAAATACAAGTTGAGCGCAAGTACAAGGTTATATTTTTAGTATTTACAAACGAATAATTAATACGATATGTGTTTCTTACACGTAAACTATTATTGTTTTATAAAATAGTTTAGTTCTTTTATGTATGAAAGACAAATCAACCTCAAATTACAAATTATTTTCCTCTTTTTGAGTGTTATAATAGAGAAGTGGGGGATAATAAAAATATTTTGAATCAATAGAAGTAGGTAATGACTTTCAAATTATACATCAACTCATAGTAACCTTGCCACTTGTTATAAGTGCATTAAAAATGTTGCATTACCTGCTAAAATATCAACTACAAATTTGTATAAAATAGTAACAAGAAAGCTCGTAAACATTTTGACATATTAACCAGCTTGGTTGTGATATAAAAATATGCATATAAAATATTGGTTAACTAACACAGTGAAAACTGTCCTTTAGTAACGTACGGTAACACACAGAAATTATTTTGCTTACCAATTACTTCCAGGCTCACTCGCACATTCAAACATTACCTGCTAACGCAGCGAGAATGGGTATTATCATTTTGTCACCGTACACTGTAAGCCAAAGAATTTGAACAAATTACATGGTAACTATTATTGTATGACTAACTGAAAAAGAAGTTACTGGGCAGTTGATTTTGATACAAATAAATAAAAAATATAATAATTCAAACATCCTCTAAACATTTAGTACTCTCAGTTGTACAAGGAAACAGAAATCTTACAAAACACAGTGAAATGTACTATAAGCTACCTCTTCTAATTAATATTTAGGTGAAAGACATTTGCCAAATGAGGTACCTATATGGTTGATGTACTTATCAACTACAATTTTTAATTACCAAAAAAAAAAAAAAAAAAGCTTTCTACAATAAAACAAATAACCTTTTAAACCGTTTTCTTTGCTTTGAAGTGTACATGACGTATTCTTCATTGCGGATGGCTTCTATGTACACTATCCTAAATAGTAAATATCTGATTGTCACAATATGTTACCATCAGGCGAACCGTAAGCTTGTTTGCCACTATAAAAAAAATATATGGTTTAGTAACTTTCAGACAAATACACATACACACATTATTAAATTATCATTTCAAGGAACTATAATTGTTATAAAATTTTTAGAATTCGATTCATTTTGTGTGGGATAAGTAAATAAAATAAATAAATAGATGCATAACCGACATGGCGTTTATATTTAAAATTTAAACTTCATTGGGTAGAGAATGTCTAGATGGCGATGATTTTAATTTATTTTATGAATAACTCTAACAATTCAAGAATACGTTGTAACTTTCATTATAGTTACGTGTATTTGTTGATTTGTGTTAATTAGATGAACCATCATGTAAATAAATAAAATATTTTTAAAGCAGGCAAAACCACGCGCGGTGCGTAGTGTTCCCACATTATTTACCGCGGCAGTACCTAAATATTAAATCGCTGACGAGCGATTACCTAAAGCTAGAACTTTCGGTAAGTAATTCGAGATAATTGTTTGTTTCAATATTGCTGGTTGGCAATATTTGAATGTGTGCAAGTGACTTACAGTGTTACAGTTTTAATGTGTGATTGAAAATGTTTGTATATATAATGAGCGTCAATTATATAGATCACCATTATTTTCTGTGATCAATATCTGATCATCCACGCTTCGTGATATTTATTCTCCGAGGAACACAGCAAGCTGAGATAATGTTCGTGAGTTTATTTTTTATTATCTTTTATATCAACTATTTGGTTTGGGCGGCTGCGTCAATGTTTATTTGTTTTGACAGGCATTTACTCCAGATAAATGTCGCGGTCTTCGCACATCGGACTAATCTTCTAGTAAGTACATGTTGTTATAAGAATGTTTTTTGTTTGCAGGTCTGCTTCAACTTCTGAATCCCGGAAGAGAGTTCTCGCTGAGGACCTTTACGTGTCCGAGTCGGAGTATAGCTCGGGTGTAGAAGATCCATGGTAAATATTTTGTCAAATTCTTAAAACTAAACACTGGTTAATTGAGGTATTATCAAATAATTACCTTAGTTTAGTTACTAACATATTGTTGTTTTTGTTACAGCCCGCCGATAAAGCAACGCAAAGCCAGTAAAAAGGCCAACGAGGAGAAGTCGAAGCCAATTAGAAAGTCGAAGTACGTATGTTTCCTCCTCACAATATTTTAAACATGTTACTTAGAAGATTTGTTAAGTAATCAATCTTATAGTGTATAGCTGAAATGCATTTTGAGAGTTGGATCTCACTGCACCGGTTATTTGTACTATTGTAATCTGTAAGGTGTAGATAAACGCTATACTTCTTGCCTGTCTTTTTATCATAGTGTGTGATGGTATAACTAGTCTATCATTGTGCGGTTTCTCCTTGTTTATTCAAGATTTTTTATGCTAGAGGCGGGCAAACGAGCAAGCGGATCACCTGATGGATGGTAATCACCGCCGCACATAAAAATCTGCGAGATCGGAGAGGTCGCTGATGCGTTGCCGGCCTTTCAGAAAGATTTTAATTAAAATCTTAATGTCTATCATTAATTTACAGGAGCAGCAAGTCGAAGGCGAACAAAAACGCCAACGTCTTCGAAGAGTTGTTCGGAGACGCAGCCGAACCTACACCGCCGCCGCCACAATCAAAGTTGTGGTCGTCATTATCTCGGCGTGTAGCGGGCGGCATCAGTCGACGGTCGATACTGCAGACGGGCGGTGAATTTTTTGTAGACCTCCGAGTATTCGACACGTCGACTATTATAGATCTGGACTCGCGGGACCGCTCCGACAAGTGGAGCGGTTGTTTGCGGATTCGCCTAACCCCGGAGGATCCGCTGTGGTCCACAATAAAAACAATATTTAAAGACAGCAGTCGGCTGTTCCAGGGTGAGGCGACATTTTACCCCGATAATAAGAAATAGTTTTATTAAACTATTTCTTATTATCGATTGATATTTTTAAGTTAACATTTTTTTTTTTGTTTAGCAAGTAGGTCACATAATCAGGTAGGTAGTTAATGTAACTTAGTAACAAGCACAATGGCTACATTGAGAACAATTTTTTGTTCAGTATGTCAAGCATCTATAATTAAAAAAGAATTTCCGGGACACTTGCGAAGCCTTGCCCACAAAAATAATACATTAATTAATTATGATGATGGAATTGAGACTGTTAATTCAGCTTTTAGAGGTCGTATAGTATCATATCGAATAACCCCCGACTGTGAATTCACTTCCAGCGGTGAGAAGTTGGCGATTACTTCACCTACTCACTTCATGCATTGTATTTCGTCTAAGTTACGGAAAGTGCTTGATTTGGCTATCGCGTCTCATATTAATATAAAGGTGAACTTTGAATTATTTGTTAAAGTTATTTTACCTAAAGACGATACGATGGAAATAAAATCATTTGCTACGGAAAATATTCCCATATTTTCGAACTATTCTTTTGACAACTTATTAGATAATATTTCAGGATTATTATGTAAAAAGATAGATGGATTTCAAGAAAAGGGGAGCGGGTGGTCTCTTTTGGATATACTTTATCTCGAATCTAATATAAACAAATATTCACCGCTCAGAGGTTCTAGCTATTTAGAATTGCCAAAAAAAATTAAATCAAAAAAGGCTTGCTTGAATATCAGAAACGAAGATGAATATTGTTTTGCTTGGACAGTTTTGAGTGCTTTATACCCAAAGGTGAAAAACGCCAGTCGAGTACAATCATATCCACACTTTAGCGATGTTTTGAATCTTGATAACATGCATTTTCCAGTTTCATTTAAAGACATTAAAATATTTGAGAAAAATAATCATGACATTAGCGTAAATGTTTATGGCTTAGACTACAAACAAAACATTGTTGGGCCATTGTATAAGACATTATTAAAAAAGAAAAATCACATCAATATGCTTCTGTTAGAAAATGGTATGAAATCACATTATTGTCTAATAAAAGATTTAACGAGATTAGTTCGAAGTCAGATTACAAAGCACCATGGAAAGTTGCACTTTTGTGATGAATGTTTATTGTTTTTTAAATCAAAACAAGATCAAGATAAACATATTTGTGGGGGTGTTGTTACGTTATTACCAGAAATTGGCAGTAAAATGCAATTTAAAAATTATCAATGTATGCAAAATGTTCCGTTCGTTATTTACGCGGATTTTGAGTCAATTTTGCAGCCATGTAATGAGAGCAAAGGCGCGCACACATTAAAAACACAAAAACATCTACCGGCGGCGTTTGCTTATTACATTGTTTGTAATTATGATAATTCACTTAACCGATTAGTGACCTATCGAGGGACTGATTCTGCGTCACAGTTCGTAAATCAATTGGAAAAAGATGTAAAGCGTATTTATAGTGTTATTAAATCAGCATCTGAAAATCCGGTTCCAATAATTTATAGCGATAAAGAACGATCTAGTTTTGAAAAGGCAGAGTACTGTTATTTATGCGCTAATTTGCTGATAGGAGATAAAGTGCGGGACCACTGTCACTTCACAGGAAAATATCGTGGTGCCTGTCACTCTTACTGCAATATTCAGTTTAAAATACCTTCGTTTATACCAGTATTCTTCCATAATTTATCGGGTTACGACTGCCATTTATTCATCCGTGAACTAAGTAGTTTTCCGGGTGAAATTAAAGTTATTCCCAAAAACAAAGAGAATTACATATCCTTCACCAAGTTTATTCAATTTTCAACTAATAATTTTATTGCAGTGCGGTTTGTTGATTCCTTCAAATTTTTAGGGACAAGTATCGAACAATTAGCTAAAAATCTACAACAAACTGACTTTACACATTTACGTGCTTATTGTAACAATGAAAATGAATTATTGTTGTTAAGTAGAAAGGGAGTGTACCCATACGATTACATATCAAACTGGAAGGTATATGAAGAGGAGAACTTACCGTCCATAGACAAGTTTTATAATAATCTCTCTAATGAAGCTATTAGTCAGTCTGATTACGAACATGCAAAAAAGGTGTGGAAATGTTTTGATATAAAGAACTTAGGACAGTATACTGATCTATATGTAAAGAGCGATGTATTGATATTAAGTGATATATTTGAAAAGTTTCGTAAAACATGTAAAGTTAACTACAACTTAGATCCTGCTTTTTATCTCACTGCGCCAAGTCTCAGCTTCGATGCTATGTTACTAAAGACAAAAGTAAAATTGGACTTGCTTTCAGATTTAGAAATGATTAGAATGATACAAAAGGGAATTCGTGGGGGTATTTGTCTGTGTTCTAAAAGATATGCTAAATCAAATAACCAATATCAGCCTGACTACGACCCCTCGCTACCAAACAATTTTTTAATTTATATGGATTGTAATAATCTGTATGGTTTTGCAATGTGTAGTTTTCTGCCATACGCAGATTTTAAATTTCTGAGTAGTAGGGAATGTGAACAACTTGATATCACTAACATTCCCAATGACAGTGATTATGGTTATATTTTTGAAGTTGACTTATATTACCCAGAGAATTTGCATGACCTACATAACGATCTTCCATTTTGCGCACAAAATTATACACCTCCAGGTGCAAAAAATATAAAATTAATTCCTAATCTATTTCATAAATATAACTATGTCATCCATTATGCTCATTTAAAAACCTGTCTACGACATGGATTACACCTCAAAAAAATCCATAAAGGAATATCATTCAAACAAAGCCCTTATTTAAAAGAATACATCGATTTAAATACACATTTGCGTCAAAGCACCGACTCCGCGTTTGAACAAGATTTTTTTAAATTATTGAACAATAGCATATTCGGAAAAACTCTCGAAGATACTGAGCGTAGAGTAGACGTAAAGTTAGTCACAAAGTGGAGAGATGAGCGAAATAAAACCAATAAATTTCATTCGGCAGAACAGCTCATATCTCGTCCTAACTTTCATAGTGCATCAATATTTGATGAAAATTTGGTGGCTGTTCAACTAAAACGAGAAAAAGTAGTTTTAAACAAACCTATATACATAGGATTTACAGTCTTAGAACTTTCCAAAAATCATATGTACGATTTTCATTATTCGGTCATGAAAAGGCACTACCAACACAATCTGTCTTTGTGCTATACTGATACCGATAGTCTTTTGTATTCAATACAGACGAATAATTTTTACTCAGACTTAAAACAACACTTTTTATCTTACTTTGATACAAGCAACTACAAAAAGATAATCGTTTTGATATCATTCCTAAGAACAAAAAAGTTCCCGGTTTGTTTAAAGACGAGTTAGGAGGCAACATTTTGTTAGAATTTGTCGGATTACGCTCTAAACTTTACAGCATTAAAACGAGCAATAGTGAGATAAAAAAAGCAAAAGGAGTTAAAAAAAATGTTACCAAAAAACTACGGTTTTCTGATTATGTTAATGTATTGTCAACGGGTGATGAGATAAGAGGTAGAAACGTTCTTTTTAGATCGATAAAACATGAAATTTTTACAACAGAACAAAACAAAGTTGCTTTATCAAGAAAAGACGATAAACGATTCATTACAAAAGATAATATTTGCACTGTATCCTGGGGACATTATAATATTACTGTTTAACTTTAAGTCTTAATGTAAATAGACTAATGCTATGTACACAGGACGTCACGTGGAGTTACTTTTGTTGGATTTTGGACCGTCCTTATATCCAAGACACGAGTGCTAGTTTAGCACTGCGGGGGGTAACTTAACTTGACGCCGTCTGTACATTAAACTGATAGTTTTATAAATAATGTAATGGTTACCTATAAGTGTCATACTTAGTACATTGTGTAAAACCTTCTTTTAAGAAATAAATTTGCTAAACAGAATACCTCTTTTTTATTTTCTTATCCACATCTCATATTATAATTATTTTATTTATTTTATGGTAACTAGATTGAAGGGGAAACAGTGTTAAAATGTTTAACACAATTTAGTAAGTCACCTCACATGAGAACTTGTTGCGACATGATTAAGTAAAATACTGTAGGTACACGTGACAAATTTACCTATAAAGTAATTAGATGCTCCACGTGTAGTAAATTTGTACAAGAAATATTTACACATTTGCAGTTTGTGCAATCCATCAAACATGCTGAAATGCAAACTTAGCGGTTTTGTATTACGCAGCTTTACATTTAATAACGTCATTTGGTTCGCGGTCCTGCATGCAGATCGTACGTTACCTACATCGATTGTAAGTATAATTATTTCTTGATTTCGATTTTAATAATTAAGAACTTCATTTAAAACAAGGTGTTTTCTAAATTTACTTTCTATTTGTTACAGAAAATGGATAATTCTTCTGACATTATGTTCAGTCAGTACGCCCAGGACCCACTGGAAAACTTCACACAACAATATCAAGAACTCTTGGAACGCCGACCGAAGAAGCAACCAAGAAAACTCAGCCTTGCAAAGAAGAAAACGAACGTTTCTAAGTCGTTCGTCTTATGCAAAGAGAAGCGTGGATTAAAATTAATCCAAATTAAAATTCTGGACTTGCCGAATGACCTCGCATCGATGAACACTTCTGAGGAAGACGATCAAGACGTGGAACTCAACGCCCAGTACGTGGTACAAGATTCTGTTGATGAAATTTTGGACCTTACGCACGTTTTAGTTAGGAAAATATCAAAGAGACTATGTGGTGACATTGTATAGTATAGTATAATGAATTAATTGTTAAATATTCTAATTAATGTTTATTTTAAATATTATCAAAATAAAATGTAAAACTAGGTACTTGTATATAAAGTATTAATAAGTAATTGATAATAAATGATTTCGATTGAAAACCGTCTTTAATTGTTTATCTAAAAAAGTAAATAAAACTACAGTAATATAAAATATGTTTTTATTAAATTTATTATAGATTTATGCTATTTTCAGAACACCATTTTTTAATACATAGTACATTTTTTAAAGCACAATATTGCTTATCTCTGTGAGTAAAACAATTAAATGAATTTATATCTTTACAGTACATTTCGCATATATTTTTTAGATTACATATACCCTTATCACTTATATCTAGAATATTTTCATGGTCACATAGATCTTTTACCCATTTTATTTTCTCTTTACCCTTCACAATAATTTTTAAATCTTTCAAATACGGTTTTATTATTCTTTGAAATTCTCTATAGTCAATGTGTCCTTCACTCCATCGGAATCCTCTGTTTCTTTCTACCCACCAAACATGCTTCTTTTCTTCGAGAGTTAAAGTCGAGAATGGATATGGAGGTTTTATCAAAAATTGTTGGGTATGCTCTTGAGTGCTTATAGCCAATTCCTTTACTAAAAAATCATTATTCCGATCTTTGAAGCCTTGCAAGTCCACAATGACCGTATAATCATTCATGATAATTTCTTTACAATATTACTTAACGGTTTGTATTCAAATATGCAATCGTTCAGTATTAAACAGTAGGCAGAAGTCTGATCGGGTATCTCAGCATCGGTTTCTATTTCCAAGCATACGTCGATACACCCCTTCAAGGCTTCGTGTTGGCGAGAACAGTCAACAACGAATAAGGGAGCAATGTCTTTAAACTCTTTCAAACCCAACAACGGCTCAGGTCGACGTCCGTAATAAGACTGTTGAAATCTTGCATATTGATCGTATATTAATGAATATTTATTTTCAGCGAAACTAATGTTTAAGTTTTCGTATGGATAGTAGGTTGAATTAAGGTAAACTTTTACGTCACGTACAGCGCAATGATCGAATTCCGCCATTGACATGGTGGCATTTTGTTTACGATTCGTTTGTAAGGCAATCACAACCATTCGAGGTTTTTCAATCTGTGATGAAGTTTTAATAGACCAAGTATGTTTCCGGGTTTTAGGCATCAATGGATATTCGTACAGATCCCAATTACGAAATGCGACTGTTATCGCTCGATCTCTTTCTAAATGTTTTAACAAATTAATTCTTTCGCGGTCTGATACTTTGACATGCGGGACTCGCCAGACAATTTTATTTATTATTATGTCTTGAACAACTTCGCCAGCATTTAACTTTAAAGCATTAAGATTTGTGTTACTTCTTAAAAGAACTAATTCATGTTTACAATTCATAATGATTTTTTGGTAATCTTCTGCGAAACCTAACACTTTATTAAGTGGAATAGAGGCTGAAAATACACCATTGATTGTATTGGATATACCAGAAGGGGACCAACCCCAAACACTTGCACATTTAGACTCATTATCATTTAACGATAGATATGATTTTATTGTGGTTGTGATACCTGCATTTTTGATTCTATCTATTTCAATACCGTTTATTTCATAACGGATGTCTTGAAATAAAAATAAGGCAGGATTGTTAACAAAATGTACATTTGATACTCTTTCCTTTTCTTTTGTTGTACTGTTGTGTTTGTATACATCAGCTCTGCCCTCAATATACAAACTGCTGAGCGCAGGTAACACGTACAAATCTTGCTGATTAATCGGTATCCGTATTTCATCATTCTTGTTGAAACTTGTCACATATGGTTTGTATGAATGAAATTCAAAACTTTCAATGCTGTTGTCATGTGACGGAGATTGAGCGATATTTAAAACGTTCATTTTGTCAATCCAAGTATCTTTAAAAATGCTTTATTTTTTTTGGTCAGCTTCTTCTTAGGGTAATGTAGTGCTCTTTTGTGCGATGTTCTCCTTGAACTGATTTGATTTCGAGAGGTAGCAGAGGTTTTATTGAAATTTAACATTTTTTCCTGAAGTGTAAATACAGCTGGATCTCTTCACCACGTAAATTAATTTGTTTATTTTTTTCGTCTAACAATCTTATATTGATAGAACTTATTGAACTTTGATTGACAGGAAAGTAGATTAAGTTTTTAGGTATTTCTATTATTCGATAACCAGGTGGTACATTCGGCACAAATTCATAAATTATATGACTTGCTTCTCCGTTCACAAATGACCCGCTCACAATATCACATTCGATGCGTATTATGGTTGTTGGTAAAATGTTGACAGGATATTGAGATTCAGTTTTTATATTCGATTTTACAGCTTCAAGACCAAACCCCAAAATCTTACCAATCGAATCTGTTTTATCGAAATAAACATCTTCTGAACAATATATACATGTTTTTAAAGTATTGTTGTTAGCAGTTAATTTCAATGTAGCATTTTTTATGTTGCTCTGAAGATAATCACAAATATCTTGTAATTCATACGATCCTTCGGGTAGTTTTATCACTTCATCATTTCCATAATAAAATTTATTGTTTCTTTCATCTATATTGGGAATAGAGTTGAATGTAGAAAAATACAGAAGACCGCACTCATACTCCCCACTTAATTCTAATGTAGGAGAGTAGTTTGTTGTTGAATAAGCGTCTCTACCAGTTATCGACACAGTGAAAGACATGTTTATACTGAACACGATTCTTTATTTTATCCATTATTTAAATGCTTTTTCCAATAGTTTTTTAAAAAAGTTAAACAGAGATGACCACAATTTATAGCGTCAAACTTTTGATACCGTACAATATTATAACTAATTGACATGTTTCTTAAATAATTTCTTAATTCTAATGGGGGTTTTAAGTCGCCAAAACTATCAAAGTATTCACAGTAGTTGTTTTGTTTGATGTAGGCTACCCAGTGTGTTCCTGGACTATCAGAGCTATCCAAATTAAGTACAGCACATTCTATTTTTCTTGGCTTCAATGGAAGTGTATCTCTCATAAATACTCCCCGAAAATATGGAATGTCAGTAGCATGTTCTAATATATCTAAATCTGTTAGTGCACGTCTAGGCAGCCGTTTAACTAGTTTTTTGAAGGGTTCAAATATAAACCGGCACCCTTTTTATGAGGTTTAATGTACAATCCTTTGCCAAGAGCCACTGCTTCCATTGTTCTGTTATGACGTTCAGACTCTAGAAGACTTTTCTGAGCTGCTTTGGAGTCATTCACTGCTTTTGCTATACCGGCTGCTCCACCTGCCAAAGAACCCAAAGCCGACAAGCCTGCAAAGATTGGGATTAAAGGTAATAGTCCTCCACATTTTGGCAGAGGAATACAGCGCGGCAACTTGGTTCCTTTTTTATTTTTGAAGATTTTTTTTGCTGCAGCACATGCGTATTTAATAGCTGTGTGACTGCCTTTGGTTTTTAACTTTTTTAGTTGAGATTTAATTTTGTTAACAGCTGCCATAAATGAACGAGCACCCGTGCCAGCCTTGAGTTTAGCTTTCATAGCATTTTTGACTATCCATGATGCAACTTTTTCACCCTTTTTAGCATCTTTAGCTTTCAATCTTTTCCGAGCCATTTCCATAAGTTCTTTATCAGCCTTTCGTCGAACGTTTAAATCGTTGTCGTTGTAAGCAATATCGTGATACATACAAGCTTTGTCTAAATTATTTATACCTCTGTCTCCCCTTTTCAAACGTTTCTGTAGCTTTGTTCCAGGACCACAAAATTGATATCCAGGTAAATGTAGCTCGAACGGTAAATGGTTAATCACGCTGTCTATAATACCACTTCCCCCCTTCATTGATATCGTTAGAATGAATAGATTTGGATTAAAGTTATATTTATATGTTTTACAAAACAATCTCATTCCTGTCTATCCAACTGTTTTCTTCGTTGCTGAGGCCCAGCCATTTCACAAAATATTTATTACCTTTTCTTTTGATAATCTTCTCGATAAGGTAAATATCAGGATACTTAGTTTTTTGTAATTCGTACTCATAAAAAGTCCCTAATATAACCTGCTTATGCTTATCTTCCAAATGATAAGTTGGTGGGTTTGTATCATTTACCTTTACTACTGTAAATACTTCAGTTGACCAGTTGGGAGTATAACCTTTGTAAAAGTCTGCTTTAAATTTGCTAATACGTAAATGATCACCAACTTGAAACTTGGGTTTCAAGTGTTTTCGATTTCTGTACGCCTTACTAATATTACACAATACAACCTTTTCATTTGCCTTATTTACATCTTTGGGCTTAAATTTTGTTATGCGATGAATAGTGCTGTTATAGTTCTCTATCACAGTATTTAATAATTTACCCACCCATCGATAACAGCCGTATAAACTGAAAAGTTTGAAGATGTGTGATTTTAGAGTGCGTATGACTCGCTCTACGATAGATGCTTTCTTCACGGAGTAAGTAGAATAATGGTTTACATTATATTTTTGTAACAGTTGACCGAAGATATCATTATAAAACTCTTTGCCCAAATCTGTTTGCAAATATTTAGGTTTTCTAGATGAATTTTTAAATATCTGGTGCATAGCGTTGACAACACAGTTTTTTTCTTTCGATTTTAGGGAACTTGTCCATACATACTTTGACAATGTATCTATCACTACCAATATGTATTTGTAGCCTTTATTAAAGTTTGAATATTTTTGTAAATCTATGAGGTCGGCTTGCCAAAGATCATCGATTCCTTTTATAACTGTGCAACGACGTGGGAAATTTCTTCTGGCTGATTTGTGAAGTTCATCAATTATGTCCTTTTTGCTCATTTTTCTTTATTTTTACATGAATTAGATTATCTATTTCAGACTTTGAATAAAATGATTTATTCAAATGGTCTGTTGTAAAGGTTTCCAAATTCTTCAAATGTAATTTCAGTTCCAGCTTAATTTTCTCAACATCATTTCTTAATTCTTGAACCGTTTTGTCTAAATAAGCTTTGTTAACTGCTTCGTCGTCTTCAGTTGGATATGATAACCCTTTTAATTTAGAAGATTTTAAATCGTAGTGTCCGGTAACAGATTTCACCAATGTTTCATTGTAGTTTCCAATGTATTCTGTCAATCGTAAACGTTTATGGACATGATGACCAAATTTATCTATGTTCATTGCTGTCTTGATGGGTTGACTCTTAAAAGAAGACTACTCAATTTTCCAGGTTTCTTCTTTATATGTTCTACATTTATGATACCAGCTTCATGAAGTTCCGAAATAATTGCAATTATTTCGTTATTTACGCCAGTGTTACCTGCTTCCCAAGATGCAAGTAGTAACTTTAATCGTTCAACTAATTCGTTTGGATCATCCCAGTAAACTAGATCAGTATCTGATTTCACTGTCTTTAAAAGTGAAATTCCTTTACCTTGTGGAATACTTTCAACACTTGTAGTTGGATTTCTAGAGAATTTGAACAAAGGCTTAATTACATTCGTATATTTAAATCCTTTGTTGCTGTTAATGGGTTTTGATGATTCGCAATTACGACGATGAGCATTGGTTTCTATTAGAAGTAATTTGTAATATTGTAAATCATCATCTGTTACTACATCTAAATTTGGTTTCTTTTTGAACAAAAGTTCTTTTAAGCCATCAGTTTTTTTGACAGTAAGTGTTCCTATTTTAAGAATACCACCGTCGTCATAGACACGAGTTTTCCCGAGTAATAATTTACCTCGTTCATTTCTGACTCCAAATGGAACATCTTTCATTACTTCAGACGATGTTGACCAAGACAGTGATTGATTTTTAAGACTTGGCGAGGACTGTAGAGATTTGAATGATCCTTCGCTAATGTTATGGTCTTCGGACGGTGACACAACAAGGGTTTTGTTGTAATTGTATTGCTCTTGTTCATCATCTTCATCTTCCTCACTAGCAGATTCATTATAATCTTCATCAGAGACAAACAATGACTGATTTTCGTCTTCAAATGACTGATTATTGTCATTTTTAATTTTTTTCATCACTGGTTCACAGTGTTCTTCTACCTTAAGAGGAGGGTCATATTTTTTATTTGTCAACAGTGTTAGAGGATCAACAATTGGTTTTAATATTGTTTCTAATGTTTTATTGTTTGTATTTTCAATATCTTTTATCATGGCAACTTTTCTTTTAACAGCTGCTGCTGATTTCACTATTTGTTCTTTAAGGTTTTTCTCCATTTCGAAGTATTCCGCTCGGTTTCAAACCATGAATGAGACTGGTTAATAGATAACACAACCGTCTTTTATGTATGTTCCTCTATCACTATGAAGGTATCAAAAGCCAATCGGTAACATCCGTTATTTTTGCCACAATCCTTATTAATAACAAGATAGCTGAATGGTTTATTCCAAACGGTTGAGCACATCTCACGGAATTGGGACCATGACATGTCTGATCCAACATGTTCTTCATAAACATGCTTCAAATTAATGTCATCTTGTTTAAATAGAATGACGAGATTAGAATTGTCCCGTACAAGTTGTTTTGGTATTTTCGTGTAAGTTTGATTGATGTAAAAACAATCTATATTTTTATGACGTCCCATGGCGAAATAATCTCTAATGTTGTTTTGATTCTCACAAGCAACGTCGTCGAAAATAATAATTGAATCAGGCAAAGCATCATGGGGGCTTAAAATTTCTCCATTATGATTGTATTTATTAAATGATGTTCCAGGTACCATATTCAAAACCTTTTCAAGATATAAATATTTAGGTTGATATAAAGACTTTGAATACACATAAAGGTTACGGAATCTTGGTCCATTTTTATGCAATAATAAACTTATTACTAAATTGGTTTTTCCACTATTAGATGGACCGCACACAATACAACGTATTGTACTTGGTAATAAATTTCCATGCCGTCGAGGGACATTAGATGATGCAGGACAGATGCAATCTAATTTAAGTGATTCTTTTTGTTTAACAAACTTCATGATTTCGGTTTCAGCGCGAGTGCAGTGTTGCATTAGTAACAATTGAATGAGCTAAACTTACAATATCATCGTTTTAAATGTACTTTCAGGAAGTACAATGCTAATAAATGTTCTGTTATCAATGGTTACTTTGATGCTGAGTTATTGGATTTTCTAATAATCAACTGAAGTTGCATAAGATACATCGGAGACTCTAAAGGAGGCTCTAACTGCAGTTCCAAGCTGTGCGAACGGTTAGGGAATCGGAGACTAACCGCGGTTCCAAGCTATGCGAACGGTTAGGGATCAGAGACTCCAATCTTTACGATCTTTTAATAGATTGGGATCTTTAACTCGACTTGTCGAGTTAAAGTTCCCAATCTATTTACTACTGGACGGCCATGTACGGCGACTACCGAAGATAACATCAGTGTTGTGCGACGTATGATAGAGGCCGACAAAAGCGTGACCTATCAGCAGATTCAGACAAGTTTAGGCACTGGTATGAGTCAAGTACACAAAATCATTCATAAACATTTAGGGGCCAGGAAGCTTTGTGCCCGGTGGATACCTCATAATTTGACAGAGGCCCAAAAACTACGTAGTGTTGATTGGTGCCGCGAAATGGTTTAAAGATTTGACGGAGGTGACTCATATGCTGTGTTTAACATACTAACAAGTGACGAAAGCTGGATTTAATGTTATGATCCTGAAACTAAAAGACAATCTGCTGAATGGGTGTTTCCATTCGAGGAGTTGCCAACTAAAGTGAAGAGAGGGCGCAGCGTGGGAAAGAAGATGGTCGCCTCGTTCTTCGGAAGCACAGGTCATATTTACAACAGTTTGTTTAGAGGATCGAAAAACAGTTACCGCAGAGTGGTACACTAACAACTGTTTGCCACTTGTCTTAAAAAAATTTCGGGAAAACGACCTCGACGAAAAACGACCAGATTTTGGCTGACTCAGTCCTCGAGAATAAATAAATAAGCTGTGTTTATTTTTATGCTATACTTACGAGTATAGTAATAAAATATTCGGGTGTTGTGATTTCCTGATGATGACTTTTCCATCTATATTTTCAAATTGTTAAAACTTAACATCAAAATCTGTTTTGGTAAGATCTTTATCAAATAAATGAACTTAATTTGTAAATGTTTCAATTTAATTCATTCAATTACATGTCTTGAGTCAAATATCTGTTCTTAAAACGATACCAAATACATGATGTTAAGTTCTACCAACTACTTGTTGTAACGTAGAAAAAAGAAGGCTATACCTACAGAGACAGTGTGTAT
>JADPWL010002421.1:0-20748 GCA_019059595.1 Marasmia exigua | reverse complement strand
GAAAATAAGAGGCTACATCTAGGCTGCCTATTCTGCGGCCACCTTCTGCAGCCATCCGTGCAGATCCCGCAAAGCGTTTCGACCTGTCTCTCCAGACGGTATCTTGGCGGCCAACTGGCCTTCGACGAATTAACCATTCGCCGGTAAAAAAAGTAGATCTTTTTTTGGAATCCAACTACCGACTAAGTTGTTGTTAAGGGCGCGGACTTTAAGGTACCGGGAAGGGCATACTAGTGACGCCAATCGAATTTAATTTTTAGCTACTAAACCAGTATCTATTTAAACAATTTCGGTTACAATCTCTCGGCAACACTATCTATTTATTAATTTAATAGTTAAGTTAACTGTTTGGTAATGCTTTTGCACATCGCTTTTGGGGGATTACCGCCAAAAGTGGCCGCATTTGCGTGAAATCATTTTTTCCGCGTACAAAAACGGCATCCACCTGTGCATTGTTATTTAATAAATAGTAGAAGTGTTTGCCGAGAGGTGTAACTCCGGCAATTGTTTAAAAATAGATCTGGTTTTTGGAGCTACAATTAAAATCCGATTGGCGTCGCTAGTGTGCCCTACCGTCACCTAGGATTATTTCTTTTTCTTTTGTTTAGCCTGAAGCGAGCTGGAGGTCAAACATAAGACGTTTCAAATTACTCGTACCAAAAAACAAATTAAATTAAAGTTTATCTCTCTTCTCTTGTTTGGATTGGTGAAGCGACAGCTATACTGTGAAACGTTCTCGTCGATCATTTTACTTCGCAGTGTTTAGTTTTATATTTGTTAAGGTGGACGGGTGGGCAACTAGCGACGCCAATCGATTTATTTTTTTAGCTACATAAACCGGATATAGTTTTAAACAATTTTCGATATGATCTCTCGACAACACTAAATCTATTTATTACATAACCATTGACAAATTTGTGGGTCCGTTAAAAATTTATTCACGCCAAAAGTTGGCAGCCTTTACCGGAATCTAAGTTGTCATCATTATACTCATGATTCAATGCAAAAAATATGTGAGATTAACGTTTAGGTTTTTAAAATTTGACATATTAAGTCGCAGTTTTGGATGCGGCTTTCGCTGTGAACTTTTATTGTTTTTTTTATATGAGAGTGGCAACGAGCCGACGATCCCTGATGGTAGCAATTCCGCGCCCATGGACACCCGCACCCCATGGAGTCACAAGTGCGCTGCCACCTTTTCCCCTTCCCCCCATTGGGCCTCACGGTAACCTCACCCCTCACAACCGGCCGAACCATCGCAGCGCTGCTTCACGCCGGTCTTCTGTAGGCCGTGGTAATCACTCCAGTCGAGCCGCCCATTCATGCAAGCGTGGCTCTCCCACATTTACTTAGATTGAAAACTAGAACTTCTAGATTGTCTATAGAATGTAGTCTGCAGTTTGATGTAAACTATTTTTATTTTTTGGCCTTTTTTGTGGTAAAAGGTTACATAAATCATTAATTAAATAAAGTTGAATTCATTAAATTATTAAATAAAGAGACCTGATGTTTAATAGCTTGTACTTTAAATGTCAGTTTAATCTTTCGTTTTTGTATTTACGCTTGATTAAAACAATTTCAATGTTATTGTAAGGTCAGGCCATTAAAATAACAACAATTCAATTGGGAGTAACTTTTGAACGCTCTGGCAACCTAAATTTTGTTTTGCTGAACCCAGGAATTGAACCCAGACCGAGAGGCATGTACGATGGGTATCTCAGTGTTCTGAACGCTCCTTCATACTGGTTCGAATCCTGGTTTTTCAATCTATGTCCGTATTTCTACAGTATGACGACCCGTTTTGGATATAATAGATATTAACGGAAATATTATATACATAATTATGTACTATTTTTTATTAAATTAGCCCTTAACAGCATTATTACTGTGAAAAAATATTTACATTGATTATTCAATATTGACAAGATGCTACCACCCTTTCTATTGTACACCTCGTCCTGGCCAGTTGTTTATTATATTGTTAAAGTCACTACTACTCTTAGTGCCTATGAGGGGTACCTAAGTAGCATGCTCACTCAAATGTCCTCTGAGGTGCGTGTTATGTGGCGGTCATTAGATTCCCTTTAATATGGTTGAGTGGAAATAATTGGCTGACATCATACTTGTGAACATGTGCCACCTGTGGGGACTGGTTTTCGGTTTACCCTCATAATATTTATTTTATTACTATTTCCTTTATTTTCATTATGTGATACAATTAAACTGTATGGCTTGGTATATGACTACACAACATTGTATGAAGTTTGGCGATTAAAAAGAGTACACTGGACTGCGAGTTTCTTGCCGGATCTTCTCGACCTGAAACACTTTTTCCTTTCCGAGCCGTGGTAGAATCGCATTTATGTTTATTAATTTCTTTAGTATATTTTTGTTTCAACGTATACCATGTATTCACTGTAAAAATATACATAAGTACTTATAAATTTTTAAAGTATTCAAATGTATGACGATTTGTAAGTGCTGTGTGACAAGCCATGCAAATAAAGATTATTTGACTTTTGGACTTTGACTATGAATGGTATTGAAACGCTGCCTCTGGTGCAAGGTTCTGGGTTCGATCCCTGCACAGTACAAACATTTGTGTGCATGAACATGTCTGTTTGTATTCGTCTGGGTGTTTGATGTATTATAAGTTTTATTTCTCACCACCAAGAAAAAATATACATGTAAATAAGTTGATATTATAGCTAATCTCTTGCGATATAGTACACAGAAAGTAAATAAGCCACTTAAAAAGGTCATACCTACAATATTGATGAGACACTAGCGACAGCTCATGTCGATTCAAGCACTTCCAAATTTCGTTCGACTAGTAACCCGTTTCAGTGGTATAATTGGTAGTACATTACCGGAGTGTGGAAGGTGGTGGGTTCGAGTCCGCCTGAACACGAGTATGGAAATTTTAAGTGTGTTATTACTAAGATTACATGTATATATTTTTAATCAGTTGCTTGAGCTACCTATCTCATAGTCAGATCAATGTATGTGATGTTGTGAAATATTTATTTGTTTGTTTATTAGCTCTGTCATAAACTAATGTTATGAGAATGTTTGGAATCCTGGATATGAACCGCTCGCCAAAGCTTGTTAGTAATTTCACCCCTGTATTACAATGCTGCATTGTTGTAATCCACTTCCTAAGGCAAGCCTGAGAAATAACAAGCACGTGAGAACTGAACATTTGAACAACTTTCTGTTTCTGTTGGGAAACCGAAAATGTGTTGAAGATCCTTAGTCTGTTGTATAAGGGTATTTTGTACCTACTCTGTGGCCACATATAGGTTACTTAAATTTTTATTCATCATCATCATCATCAGCCCATTTAAGTCGCACTGTGGGGCAAACGGGCCCTCTCTCAATCACATTAGGGGTAGGTTCCATACTCACCACCCTTGCTGATGGGTTGGCGAGGGCTTAGATATAAATGCAGAGTTTTCCTTCTCTGGGTGCTGATGATAATGCCAGCAGCTTTACCTTAGTCTCTTTTACGAACACCTCGTTAATAGTTGAGGGTGGCTTATTGTCTACTCTGCCGGGGTCAACGCGGCTAAATTTTATATCAGTAGTATTTTCTGTAGGAACCACCACAGCTTCCCACACTTAGCGTGTAATTCCCGGTTGCTTCAAAGCTCCGCTCTGGAGCCCGGAGTACTCTAACTATAATTCCAGATTGGGGAGGTTCTGGTAATTACAGTAAAAGCGAATGCCGTCTACAGGGGAACAGGCCAACAGAATCATGCGTTACTTGTTTCAGAAACTATTCGAAACGTGCAGGTTTCTCACGATTGTTTTCCACTCACCACTCGAGTAATGGTAGGAGAAATCGCACGATCGATTTGAAAAATCAGAGGTGCATGTGGAGATTATATCTTGGTCCCCCCAGATGGAAGGCGAGGTTTCTGAACCACTGAGCAACCATAGCTCTAATCCAACACACATTTGTAGAAGTTATGATCGAACGTGGAACTATGTATCAGTTGAATTTCATATCACTTAAGGGGGGGGGAAGCGAAGGTCAGACGGCTGCGTTTGATTGTCTTTACCAGATCATGGCGTGTGGTTCCCTGGCAGAGTAGAATAGGCCACCATCACTCTACCGAGGTGCGTAAAAGGCGACTAAGGTAAAGCTTGGCTGGCATGATTCATCAGCACCCAAGAAGGAAAACAACTCTGCATTTATATCAAACCTCGCCAATCCGTCTGCAAGCGTGGTGAGTATGTCAATTACCCTCATGTGATGAGGGAGGCCCGTGGCCCCAGCAGTGGGGACTTAAATGGGCTGACGACGACGAATGACCAGATCATTAAAATCCTGGACATGACCAAAGGTATCCCGGGCTCAAAGTGAAAGCTAGAGCGTGATTAAGATGTGAATAAGAAAATTGTTTTGTGTAATAAATAAGAGAAAAAAAAAAATCATACTATTGATAGGATGTCAATCCCTGTTAATTGGTACGGCGAAACTTTTTCGAAAATCATACGAATCGCGTACCGTAGACAATGTAGGCACTCAATCTTTTCCATCATAGCTTAATTGAAAAAGTTTCGTAGAGGTATTGTAATTGTTAGGGTTCCAAAGTAAAGAAACTAGTTGGTGCGGACGATCGGAGAATTTTTAACGCAGATAGGCGTAAGGGCTAAGAGGATATAAAAATAGAAAAGGGAATAGTTGCTCTAAAATTCTATGATGGAAATTGTTTTCAATAAAATGTGTGTTTTTGCATTGGAAAGCAATACCTTTGTACTAAACTCATCTCTAGTTTTGACTCAGGCGGGAAAAAGGTAAAAGTATCAGTCCTATATATGTCACCAACTGCAGGGCAAAGGCTCCATCATAGAAATAAGTCAAGGCTGTATGAGGGAATAGGCATAATAACCACGCTGCAAATGCGGATTGGTGATCACAAACTCAGCTATGTTTGAAAAATTCGGAAATTATACTTTTTGCTCGACACGGGAATCAACACAGGATCACGGCCGGTAGTAAAACCACTAGACCAACGCTATTTCATTTCAAAACCATTAAAAATTCACTTTGAAAGCTTGAAAAATATATGATGTTTAAGAAATCATTCTCAAAATAAACTGATTCTACCAGGACTACAATATAAGCGCCTTTTTTACCCGACTACGGCAAAGCAAAGAGGGTTATGATGTGACAGGCATGTATGTATGTATGTATGTATGATGTCATCTGTTCCACGTAACTTTTAACTACTTCTCAGAATTCGACAAATGACATATCATATAAGCGTTCTTGATCGTCCGCTGGTGATAGGCTATATGAAGTTCCAAAATCTAATGTGGCGCCCCTGCGGGACCAAAACATACAGAGTAAAAAAATAAAGTTATGAAATTATGCCGTGTTTGGTAATCATTTGAAAGCGCTGACTTGTAACATTTTGAATATATATATATTACTAGCCCCATTGGACACACCAAAATAGTACAATAAAATAAAAAGTAAAAAACTAAAACCCAACTTACGACAAGAAAACGTCGCTTGAAAAAGTATTAAAAACAAGCCTTCGTGTCAATTATGCAATATTCACTTAGGTGTAGAGATAAAATTTCATGTTTGGAAAGGGCGTAGTTCACCACGGTTAAAGATACTAACCCTTTGACAAACGTGGACTGCGGATTTCTCAAAACATGAAATTTTATCTCTACATAGTGAATATTGCATAATTGACAACGAAGGCCTGTTTTATACTTTTTCAGCGACGGTTTTGTTGCGAGTTTGGGTTTTAGTTTTTTATTGTATTTTTAGCCATTAGTTTTTTGAAAAAATGTAATACAAAAACCTATACTAACCAAAAAAATATCCAGAAGTATGGAACTAACCAACAAAGAATTAGCACATCATTTATGAAATTAACGTAGTAGTAAATTTGCGTAATCGACAAAATACAACCGTCATTACTATGAATATGCTAAATCTATCTACCTATTATTTTTGGTTTCTCACGCACAGTCAGATTAAAAAAAGAAATTTTTACGACAAATTCTTTATGGGAAAAATACAGGGAATAAAACCATTTGACATGAATCAAAAACAATGGAGTGAACCCTTTTGACGTTAAAAATAAAGGCATGAAAACGTTTATTCCATTCATTTACGTATTCACCAGAATGGAGAGAAAAAAGTTGTTAAGCAAAAACTCTTCATAGGGATGGAAGGATATATAATGTCGCAAAAGAAATATATATCGATAGTATTCTAAGTATGACTCTTAAATTGGAATGGACTAACATTTTGTGAAAACCGTGGCACTTACAATGTCTGCGATTAAGGAGGCTGAAAGTTACCTAGAGAGCAAAGAAAGAGCTATGCTCGGTATCTTAACAAACCCCCCCCCGCATGCGATCCGTACTGTCGGCGTTCTCCAAACTATGGTCACAGAAATAGCCCAAAAGATAGCTTGCCACAAGTGACAACGGGCAGCGGCACATAGCGAGGAGAAACAGACTGGCATTGGGGCAGGATAAGGTCCTCTATTGGAAGGTCGTACAGGAAGCGCAGCCGTGGCAGGCCCCTCACAAGGTGAACTGACGATTCTGGTGAAGGTCGCGGAATCCTTGGATGCGGCGGCGCAAGAGGCATCCGATCTATATGGCATCTATTGGTTGAAATGATGATGATGATGATCAATTTTGTTCGATATGTCACTGAATGTTTGAAAATTATTTTAAGCTTTAAAGATACGACCAATACGGTAAAAGCAAAATTGAGTGTAGGAAGGCCTTGACATTAATGAGTATTATTACACGGGAGTGAGTAACAGTAATCCAGCGAGAAGCAGGTTTCTGCTCTTATGCTGCGCGGAGTGAATGAGAGTACGGAAGCCCAATGCAGGGAGAAAGGAAAAAGGTTAGCAGCGCACTTCTTTCCACTGGTTATACACCCCATATGCTGTTTTGAATGGTTAGATGTTCTATTTAATCGTAATCTAAACTTGGGTCAATATTCTCGACAACAGATTTTTTAATTATCGATGCCAACCTTTATCCTTACTAAGGTAACGAGGTACAAAAAGTAATAGTATTGTTTTTGTGTTGAAGGATTTGGGTCTTTTACAACAATAAAGGGTGAGATATATGCTTTATTATTCATCATCATCATCATAATCATCAGCCATTTAAGCCCCACTGCTGGGGCACGGGCTCCCTCAAAACACATTGAGGGGTAATTGCATACTCACCACGCTTGGCAGACAGGTTGGCGAGGGTTTTATATAAATGCAGAGTTTTCCTTCTCCGTGCGCTGATGACATGCAGCAGTTTACTTAGTCGTCTTTTACGACACCTCGGTAGAAGTGAGGGGGACGATTCTAACTCTTGCCGGGGATCCACAACACGTACTTTTTATTGAATAACATAAATATATCGATATGCAAATCTATTTTTTTTCATATGGCTGCTACTGTGTGCCTACGGCCGAACACATAATATCTACTGCCAATGTCGAGTGATCAAAGAGACAACGTTAATTTACTGGTTATTGACCGGTGTGGCGGAGTTAAATCCTTTTGATGTTTATTTTAATTGAGTTATCACCCAAGCACCATCTAAACCAGACAGAACAAAACATACACAAAGGACGTACAATATGAACGGGAGCTTATCATTTTTTGCAATCTAAGTTTCTGTTATAACTAACAGAGCAAAGCGGGACGCATTTGATGAATGACATACAGGTGTTAGTTATTTTGTACTATGAAAGCGCTCGTCTTTACTTCAATTTGGGGGTTGTTTTGCCAATTAATACAAACTTTCCAAATATGACGCTGAGTGTGGATTACACCGCGCAAAAGTTATTCGCCTTTTCGGATTCCTATAAGTCCTTTACGGTTGTCTATACAAACTACTCTTTAGTTTAAAAGGATAGTCGACACCACGGTTATGCCATGTGCATAACAGATATCATCACTATTTCAATTTATCGTTCCCTGTTATAAATATTTCACAACTATCAATACAAGCATGTGACTCCGAGATAGGAGCTCCAAGCACCTGTGTTACGGATTATCGAATCAAACAGTGGGAATTACAAATATATCTGATAATACTTTCTTTTGTAAACACATACATATAATAAGTAGAATAACGACCAAGACCAATACAAAGAGATATGTTCTGCACATCAATACTTGTTTGTACTGTCGGGGATCGAACCCGCAACCCTTGCAACCAGAGGCAGCGATTCACTACCACTGTTCCAAACGAGTCGTCGAAACCCTGTTGACGACCCACAAAATCATCCCACAAGAACAAAATATGCCTCAAAAATAAAGGGGACCATAAGGACAAACAACGAAACTATAAAAATATAAATGAGAAATCGTAACACGTTCGCATTGCGGTGTTTTAGTTTCTGTCAGATCTATTAGAAAATATTAGTGAGTACAATGATGCATAAATGGCTTTTTTATTCGTAGAAAATCATTTGGCTTACGATAAGTAGAGTTTGAGAAGCGTCCAGCTATGTTATTTTTTATCCGTAATATATTAATTAGAAGCAGGTCCCTCCAGTTTTCCACGTCATAGAGAAATTTCAATGTTATTTGTTTGTTTATTTGACGACCCGATATGGAACAGTGTAGTGCACGTGCCTCTGATACAAGGGTTGCGGGTTCGACGACAGTAAAACATTTGTGTGCATGAACATGTTGTTTGTATTAGTTGGGGTGTTTGCTATTTATTATAACGTATGATCTTTTACAAAGAAAGTATTATATGTATATATTGTAATCCCACTGTTGATTCGATATCCGTAACACAGGGCTTGAGCTACCTAACTCGGAGTCATATCCATGATGTGATGTGGAAATATTATTTTTTTATTTTTTTTATGTAGTTTATTCAAAGGAAGCAAGACACTATAGTGGAAAGAAAAAAAAAGAAAACGAAAGAACAGAAACAATATTGACCACCACAATACATGAATTGAACAATTGAACAATCATGTAGAAAACAAAGGGAAACATTCACCAATAAAAAACATTACAGACAAAAGTAGAGAAACGAAAACAGACGAGAGGTAGAAAATTCATAGTTAAAACAATGAAAATATTGATAAATATGCGTATAGGAAGTGGCGAGGTCAATCAGGTCCCCGGCTCTCAGCATGGTGCTGCCACGACGCAACAGAAATTGCGCGGGCAGCGCTTAGGTATTATGCAGTACTGTTGTAAGTAACGGACGGTGTTAATGAAGAACATACACAAATAAATACTAATGTGAAATTAGAACAATATGGACCGGTACTATATATTTACATAGCGCGATAAAATAGAGAAATTGAATAAATAGTGCACATTCTTAAACTCTCTATTCCCTTACACTCATGTTACTTCGAGGGAACTAGTACGAAAAAATAGGAAAAAAAGACGCAGATTGAGTCCAGAGCCAATGGTTCATTTGATTCGAGGCAGGGGTTACACAAACTCTCGGCACCGTACCGTCGCGATGAAAGTGAAAATCATCAACCGAAAAAACAAACTAGGGCACCAATTTCCAACCGGAATGGTCACCCTAAGCACTGTCTCCCGCTACGTCCGCATCGTGCCAAGGCAATTTTAATACTTTGTACACAAACCTAATTAATATCTAAGTTTGGTTTGGTTTAATTGAAATAGGAAAATAGGTTGCGATACTCTATAACAGGGTTTAGCATAGGGCACTTAATCAATAAAACACGAAGCTTGCAAAGCTCGACACTTCCAATTCCGATTATAACACCTCTCCACAGTTGATTTTAACTCTCGTACTGGACGTCTACTCAAGAACATAAGCTCGCTTTGAGTCCCATATTTCAGACCATATTAAAACGTTATATGGAACTTCGAAGCGGCACTATTCGCTTAAAGAGTCTAGGTTGTGCAGTCTCTGAGCGATTGGATCAACTATTATTCACTAAAATAAGTATTTGCTGTGCGTGTGGTCCGGCAGGCCGTGTGGTCCCCGGCAGTGCCGTGTGTTCTCGGTCAGAAGTAGAATAGGCACCCTCACTCTTATCGAGGTGTCGTAAACGGGACTAAAGTAAAAGCTGCTGGCCATTGGATCAATCAGCACCCCAGAGAAGGAAAAACTCTGCATTTATAGCCAAAAAACCCTCGCCAACCCGTCTCAAGCGAGGTGAGTATGGCAATAACCCTCATGTGATTGATGGGAGGGCCCGTTTTCCCCAGCAGTGGGGACTTAAATTGGGCTGATGTGATGATGATGTGATGAAGTATTTGCTTAGTAACCCTTTCTTAATCATATAAGTATTCTATGAACACAGAGATAAAGTAACCCTGTGGTGAGAGCCCACGGTTTGGTATTAGCCCGGGACCGAATGATACCCAGGGTGGCACAGAAAACCAGCGGAGGCAGCGATGCTGTGTCTCACTGCGTGATGGGTACCGTCGGACCAACCAGCCAAAAACGTGCATGTGGTGTCTGTCGCCCGGCCCACGGGGTGGCCCATGGGTGGCGGACATCGCTTTCCATAAGGAGTAGTAGTCTGCTCGCCTACCAATAAACACATAAAAAAATCATAGGTATAGTTTATTTAAAACTCAGATATTTAAGATGTTTAACTATACTGGGACAGATGTCATGTGTCAATCCCCAAATTTTTTGCTAATTTTTAACAGACGCAAAATATCAATAATGTATAAGAACTTTATAAACATAAGTGAAATTTTGTCCACATAAATAAAACTTAAAAAAAACAACATCTACAAATAATAAAACATACACCCTCCTTTTTTGAGATCGGTTAAAAATCGAGTACACAAATAAGCCTAAAAGCAGTTAATGGATGAGTGATTATGTAGTAACAAGTACCTACTACTACGATAACTACCATGTTCAAACCCCATGCTAATTATGGTCATAATTCTTTATTAAAGCATGTTTATGTCCAGTTTCATAATAATCTCCTAAAGAATCAATATAAGAAACCTTTACATAAGTAGTTCCAACCAATTGCCAAATAGATAGCGCTGTGCCTTTTACATCGCGCTACCATTACGTTTTTATGATATATTTATATAAAACCATACAATAAGCATTAGTACAAGAATGTTAATAGATGGCGTTGTTTCATTTTACATCGCACGCATCAATATTAATTTTTCTTATATCCACACCATAGAGTGTCATGAATATTTTTATAACATTATACCTACTCAAATCATGCTTTATTGTGGCTTTATGTGTTTCACATCCCCAATTGTAGTTGTACCAGTACAAATTGGGGTATCGGCACCAAACAATCACTGCTGCTTTTTTTAATTGGCGCAAGTAGGTACGACTTCATTTAATTTCATTTAGTGTACCTAAATGACCTACTAGGATATGAGAAATAAATAATAAAAAGTTCAGCGACACTATCGAACTCAAAACATTCAGGTATCTCTCTAAAAAACAAGCTGGAATAAAAAACTAAATGATGTGACCCGAACGTATATGAGAAATGATAATACCACTCTCTTTAGTTTTAAAGTGAAATTTCAGCGGCACTATCGATCTTAAGCCGTTCCAGGCATTCTCGAAACAACTTGTACTGGATAAAAAAAATAAATTAAATGCGTGACTGGAAACGTTAGATGAGAAATAATATTAACACCACTCTTTTTAGTCAAATGAACTGTTTGGCGGACAATATCGAATCTTAGCGTTCAGGAATCTCTCGAAAAACCAAACTTGTGCTGCCAATAATAACTAAATGAGCGATCGAACTTAGATCAAAAATACATAACTACCACTCTCTTTAGTTTAAAGTGAACTGTTTCGGCTGGCACTATCGAACTCAAAGCGCTTCAGAATTTTCAAAGAAATTTACTGAATAAAGGCATACTTCTGAATTTCAATGGGTAGTCATGAACCGCATACGCTATTTTATGACTAGTATTAGTGCGAGTGCTTAGCTTTTTGAAAACTTTCTTATGTTAGTCTTTTAGCTGTGCTTTTCTTTTTTCTTTTCCCAGGGAAAAACCATCATAGCTTTCACCTTGCTACGTGTAGGGCGGAACCAAGTGGTGGGGTGACTCTAACCCTAACCAAAACTTCTGGAGTGTTCATCTCTGCGCAAAGTGGGCGGAATCCCACAGCCGGGGACGAGACTGCACCGTGATCGCGGTCGCTGATTCCACCCCTACCTGGCGCATAAAGCCCTTCATTGGCTGTACGACTACCAGGACACGTGTAAACGTCGCTCCGTGGACTAGCCATTAGTATACGGAGTTAGCCACTCCCCAGCCAGTGGGATGATCACATACTGCGAAGGCCCGTTAAGTCGCTTAAAGAGTGACGGCCGGGAAGAACTTGCAGTATCTAAAATGACCCTAGCCACAGGACACTCTTTTGCATAGGTGCTAGAGTAACACTTACAGTACATATTTACCACCGAAACCTTCTCATTACTTACTTAGCTAGGTTAGTTACTTAGCTAGGTTAGTTACTTAGCTAGGGTAGGACTAATACTTGATCATTTTCTTACATGAGTACGGCCGAAGACAAAACACCTCACTAATTTAATAACCTCCAACAGATTACGGCTAGGCGGCCAATCTCAACGACAGTCATCGTACGCAGGATATATTATAGTGCTTCAAGTGTGGTGCGCAAACTAAGTACACGCTCTATTTCCTTACCCGCATATTCCGATGTATTACCAGTGTGACACGACCGGAGAGGGATTAGGCGCAGGACGAACGGCTTAACGTGCTTTCGAGGGCGGGGGTAACGTGACTGACGGCTTCCAGACTCCCGGCTGGACGCTAAGATTTTCTTACCGTAATTAGGTACAAATTTTTTTGGCCCGACCGGGGTTCGAACCCGAGACCTCTTGCGCAGCCGTCGCTTAAAGTTGGACACACTCACTATGCGGCCAGTGAGGCAGTCACTAATTATACTAAACTCACTATGATATTTTACTATGGTACGACCACGATTCAGAAGGCCACTTCAAGATATTATACAAAATTTTCTAGGGAAAATGTAAAAACAGTACCTATTAGGCCGACTTTGCCACGTGCAAATAACCGTGGGGTGCCTATACAATATGCATATTTATTTGTTCAAAATGCTTAGTAACTTTAGCAAAGGAAGAGAAAGGAAATTATTAAACTCGACTAAATACCATGGCAATGGTGTCTTTATTTAGGTTGTCATATTTCACTCAACTTTAATAGGACCGACCGGTTGGAACAGTGGTGGTAGTAGTGAACGATGAATCTGGGTTGCAAGGGTTGCGGGTTCTCGATCCTCCACTGTACAAACATTTGTGTGCCATGGAACATGTCGTTTGTATTGGTCTGGGTGTTTTCTATATATTATTAGTATGTATAAAAGAAAAATAATATATGCATAGATTTGTATCCCACTGTTGATTTGATTGTCCGTAACATCGGTGCTTGAGCTAACTTTTTCGGAGTCAGATCAATGTATGTGATGTTGTCAAATATTATTATATATTATTTGTCAAATATTATTAAAACTCTACCGTCTTCCAAGAGTCAATGAGTAGTATAGTCAAAAAAAGTAATAATAATTTATTTCCAGGCAGATATTTGGACCATGGTGACCAATCTCAAAATTAGCAGATGAGCCACTTAGTGCACAAGTGTGTGTGAAATTAGTCAACCCGGCAGCAGCTCAGCGGGACGACACCACCATACAGTTCACGAGCTGATTAGCTCAGGACTAAATTAACGTGGTTTTTTTTTATTACCTTACGCTTGGCCACAAATCTCACCTAATGGAAAATGGTTAATGAGCAATAGGATTTTTTACCCCAGTTGTTAATACACAATGTGTGCTATTAGATCGACCCAACCGCACCAGCGGGACGAGAATTTTTCCAACCACCAATCATGAGGCTGATTAAGCTCAGGACTATTTGACGGTGTTTTTTTTTTTTTCGAGTTTTGCTTACGCTTTAAGCACAGTCTCACCTAATTGGAAAAAGTTAATGAGCTCTAGGATTTTACGAGTTATTTATGAAAGTTACCTGATCCCACTGGCTTCAAGATGTCCAATGATAAGAGAAGGATTAGTATTGAACTTACAGTATAATTAAATTAAAGGAATAATAATATTTTCCGGGCCGACATTTTTGACCATGGTGACTCACCTCAACATTAGCCCAATAGATACTTTAGTGCCAAGTGTGTGCGAAATTAGATCGCCCCCGAACAAAAAAAAAAAAAAAACAGCAGCCCAGCGTGACGTGAAACTTTCTACACCAATCAGTGAGGCTGATTAAGCTCAATACTAGTTTGACGTGTTTTTTTTTTTCGAGTTTGATTCGCTTTACCACAGTCTCGCCTAATGGAAAAAGGTATGAAGCTCTAGGATTTTAAACCAGTTTATATTAAGATACCTGGTCACACCTGGCCTCAGTGTCATTGTAAGAAGATGGATTTAGTCGTTGAAGTAAGTATATTAAAAAAGGAATAATAATTATTTCCGCGACATTTTGAACATGGTGACTCAATCTCAACAATTAGCCAGATAGACACTTAGTGCCAAATGTTGCGAATTAGATCAACCCGACACAGCCCAGCGTGACTTGGAACTTTCTACCACCAATACATTGAGGTTGATTAACTCAGGACTAAGTGACGTGTTTTTTTTTCGAGTTGTTGGCTTATGGCTTGAACCCAATCTCACCTGATGGGAAAATGGTAATGAGCTTTAGGATTTTTTGTTAGAATATACCTGGTTTCAATCTGGCAAATATATAAGATTAGCATAATAAAAAAACCGCGTGCAACTCCTTTAACAAGTTGGCATTTCCGAGGTAAGGGGGTCACAGACAAGCTACTACCTGACTGCAGGTAAACAAGATTAAATCTTGACTCGACCTGGCATTTCCAACTTGAGAATTCTTTAAGCCACTCTGGTATTCGAGGTCTTAGCCATTAGGAACGTAAAATATAATAAACAAAACAGTTTTCATTCCTGATTCTATATTTAGAATCTTTGATCCGATTACGAATATCCCACCCTCTTTATTAGCTTCAGTTCATGATCCATATAACTCATCGATATAGATATGAAACTAAAAAGGACAAAGAGTAGGCCTCTATGTGGCATGTCAAATGACTAAACAATAGATTGTTCCTATCATCTTGACGGCCAAAAGCTTAGCAATAAACATAAAGCCAGAAAATAAACATGGCAAATGATATTTTAATCTGGATAAGAATGCTATATATTTCATTTCTTTTTGTTTTGGTGTTGTTTTTTATGTCAAAGAAAGAAGAGAGAAAATATATTTATTGACGCGATCGACAACATTCAGAGCACATAAAAGCAAAATCGTAAACAGATACACAATTTATAGTATTACACAACACATACATTAGGCGCATACATAACCGGCAAATACAGACAAGGACTAGCCGTGCGAGAAAACATAGTGTTATTTGAAAGTCAATGAATCATACTATAGTCATAGTGTTATTAAATAATTGTGTTTCTGTATATATAACCACTACAAAAAAATTACTAAGGAATGAATAAAATATATTGTATTCTACCACTGGAATCGGAAAGTTGATTCTGACTAGAAGATCCGTCAAGAAGCTCGCCAGTTACTGTTTATAATCGCCAAAAATTTTTTATAGTAAGTTACAGTATCATGGGTGTAGGCGAGTAGTTTATCATTTCTACAATTCTTGTCATTTAGGAAATATTAACTGTAATATAGGGTTTTGCCATATAAATAGTTTTAACCGAGGCTGTTTTTAAATTTTATGGCATTGGTAAATCACAAGAATTTGGTGGTAACTTATTAAATATTTTTAATACTCAATTCCTACAATGAATTTTTCCCAAAATCCCTTTATGATTTGTCTGAGCTGTGGAACAGCAAGCTTGTGTTTGTTTCTTAGTAGTTAGGTTTATGGTTTGTCGATTTTTGAGCGGAAAGGTTTTTTATAATTTTTATAAGATACATAATAAAAAGTAAGAATGTACGTGATGCCAATGTTAAAATGTTATTTCTTTGAAACAGTTTCTAGGCGAGTCTCGTGGTCCGTATGATCTGGCCATGCACAGCTTCGTTTCTGTAGCTCAAAAATAGCTTGAATACAGCTGCAAGAGCCCCATAACAGCAGACCGTAAGACATAACGGGCTATGGAAATAACTGAAATGACACACTTCTTTGCTGCTTAAATATCGGTCAGAATGTCTTTTTTTTTGACTGCATTACAGCAGAACTAATCTTTCCCTGCCAGAGCCTGCAATATCGAACCCCACTGTAATTTATTTTGAGTCTAATGTGGCGCCCAGCAATACTGTAGATTAATTACTATCAACATTTTGACCATTCATATTTCCTAGTGCTGACCGATTCTTACATCATCACAATCATCATCAATCAGTCTTGTGGCGTCTACGTAGGAACGTAATATTATGCCTCTCTAAATATATTCCCGTGCATACCAAACGGGAACTCTTATCGACCTCAAGCATAGGAAATTGGCCTACTTAGGACAGGTGTTAAGACACTATAGCTACGAAAGTTGTTGCGAAATATATGAGATGGAAAGTTAGCTGGTAAGAGGCTGTGGATGGAGGATAAAATCATGGCTTCGTACACCGGGAGTGGACGGGGATCGCAAGCGCTGCGCTAGCCGTTTCGTTTTGGTGAATACCGATGAAGACTATGGCTATATTGACGCCATACCTTCGCTATCTGAGAGCCACTTTAAGAAATAATGGAGAATATTCGTTATTCCCGTCGAACTTTGTCTACTCGCTCTCTGGTAATGCCAGCCATTTTTAGTTTTTAATATAATACTCTGCAGACGAGGAGATGGATCACCTGATGCTAAGCGATTACCAATGCCTATGTACACCCGCTATACATCAGTGGAGTCACAAGTGCACTCTCTTTAAACCCCTCTTTCCCCCGGATTGGGCCTCCGGTACCCTCACTCGCGCAGCGAAACACATCACAGTACTGCTTCACTTCGGTTTGAGGCCTGTGACTCCGTCATCTTGCACAAACCGTCACTCGATCTGGAATAAATGCGTCCCATGGAGACGCGGTCTCCATCCCAGAACTTGTCTACCCCAATGGTTAGCTGCTCTGCGGCTTATATAGCCAGTCCACTTCATTTTTTTAAAACTTTATATCCCGAAAGCCTCACAATAGGTATTGTGAAATGAGTAATATAATAATAGGTATTCGAAAGGCTGGCTGGTGTGGGCTGGGAGAGTGGCCGAAAATAAGGAGCAGTGGCGTGCATTAGGGGAGACCTTATTCAGCAGTGGACGCGTGTGGGTTGCTGATGATTTATTGATTGAATAAAGTCACAGCACGTTAGATAGCAAAATAACTGTTTACATACAAAATAGAATATCCGGGGGAATGGGGGGTTTTAAAGGTGGCAGACACACTTGTGACTCCAATGGTGTAACGGTGTTTCGCTGGGCGGGGTTTACCATCGGTTACCATCCAGTGATCCTTCGATCGTCTGTCTACCTACCTATCACTAAAAAAAATATCCATCCAGGCAGGATTTTCGGGATGTAAACGATACAAAGTATTACGGTGTATCGTTTGTATGTATTCATAGGACCTACAGGAATCTCTGCTATATTTAAATCCAGGCGCCACAACCTAAATTTAACCTGAAACCCTCGTCCCAATTTCTCGCATTTTACATGGTAAAACTATTAGTTTGTAAAACCGTTTTCTGTTGCGGAACATAATGGCGGTAACTTGACGTCAGTACAGGCGAACGCAATATTTCAGACTGCCAATCCAGTGTTGCCAGGGTTCCCTGAGCACGACACAGCTTTGTGTTATGCGCGTCACTTTTTTGCCTCTTTGTGATTTAGCTTGGATTGAGAGAATGCTATTCTAGATCAATTAAGGAAGGGAATTGGATAGGGTTTAAAGGTTGGCAGCGCACCTGTGACTCCCTGATGTCAGGGTGTCTATGGGCTTCGGCAATTGCTTACCATCAATTATCACTCCAAAAAAAAATAGATTAACATATTCAGACTTTAGTTTTTCCCTTGTTTCTGAGGATTGATACGGAACTGTGTAATCCATGATCAGAAATTTGACCTAGTCCTCATATGTTTGACCTAAGGTGACGGGTAGGGCACACTAGTGACGCCATCGATTGTTTAATTTGTCTACTAAACTGAATTTAATTTTCAACTATTTCAGAGTTTACAACCCCTCGGGCCACACTTAACGATTTATCAATAACGATGGCAAATGTTTGGTCCGTTTTTTGTACTGCGCAAAATTGATCTCACACACGTTGGAACGAACATTTTTGCCTGGTTACTTAATAAATAGTATGAGTGGTTTTGCGGAGAGTTTGTTCCGTATCGGATTGGGCTGTCGCTTAGTGTGCCTACTTACCAGTCCACATTAAGGTTAACAAAATCCGTCGACAGTCGTTTCTTGTAATTTTTTCAGGTTTACCAAATTCTCATTCATCTTATTTTTTCATAATATGGCCCTGCCCGAAGAGATCTTTTTTTTTTTTTTTTTTTTTGTTTTTTTGTTGACCCGGTGAATGCCGCGGCCCACTGTAGGTGCCGACGTCGCGCCGGGTGGTCGGCGCCGCCTTATGCACACCCGGCCAGCTGGGAGTCTGGCGGGGAGAGGAGGTAGTGTGGGGATCTCCTCTGATTAGGCCTCTGCTAATCAGAGGCTCGTCCAAGCATACCCACTAAAACCACCGGGGCTTTTCCATTCCACACCCTAAGTCTGGACGGAAACGCGGGATTACCACCAGGCTCCACCGCGAACCGCCCTGGGCGAAGAGTCTCGCCAACACGCCTCCTTCCAAAACGCTGGTCCATTGGACCCCAGGGCCTCCTCCCACGTCCACCAACGCCGCCCCCCGAGTGGCATCCACCGCTGCTTGCAGTGAAGTAATAAAACCACCGGGATGAGGTCTGCAGGTACCCCTCCCCACCCGTACACTGCTGGCTGCAGTGCATAGTGTGTTGGTGAAAGCAAAACCTCAGGCTTCAAAAAGCGAAGCCGCGCAAGTCCCAACTGCCGCTGGAATGCGGAGCCAGGGAAGATTGGCACACCGGACTGCCAGCCGAGCCGCTCTGGCTTTAGAAACCCGAACGCAGAACCTCCCAAACACCGGCCCTAACGGCCACCGAGATCCCTCGGGCTCTACACCGCAGTAAGGGGTGGGCACAAGACAAAGCGTGACCAGAGTTGGAAGTGCTGGACTGGGCACTGAGCCCTCGTAGTCCGACATCCCCCCAACTCCGACTGGTCCCTGCAACGCCTTAAGTGCGCGGACGAATTGGGCACCGCCACTTTTCGTGGCGAGTTCTGAGGGCCGTCCACCCGGTCAGAGACGCATGGATGCCGGTACCGCCGGTGAGAGACCCAGGTCCGCGCACCACCAACCAATAACTCCAGGGTGTCCGAACACCCCCCACCAACCGCCTCTCTCGCAGAACATACGTTCCGCACTCAAAGACCCAGACCGAGACCGTCCTAGGTCGCGTAGGGGGGGTTTATGAACCATAAACCACCCCTCCATGTGTGCAGAGCCGTCCGGTCCGTCGTGTAGCAAATATGGCGAGCGCGCCAATTACTCAAATCCGCCGTTGCCCACTGGACGCCAGGACCCCTTCGTAGTCAGCTCCAAACAGCCTCTAAAATACTACCGAATGGGCCATAACACGAGGAGGCCGCCGCACCGTAAAGTCCCCTGCCCGAAGATATCTTGCCATGTCATGTACTTATTGAGATTGAATGGGGTATTCAACAGTCGAAGGTCAGTCCAAAATCACAGTCCCCTCAATAAACGCCGTTGTTTTCAGTTGTATCAACCTACTATCATGTTGATACCACTCTTACACATACATTTAGGACTCTCTTAGGTCCAAGTAAGGTTTCGTGACAACTCACTCGACAACACAATAGTAGTTTATAATAATAAAATTTGGATTATTCTTATATTAGATTCACTTCGCGGCACTTCCCTGCCAAATGGAAATCCAAACCACTATAAAGTCAATTTAAAACCTTGGAATTGCATCAGTCCCCTCGGAGTGTTTTAGTCCTACCTCATAAGTCATTCTGGATCATGAGCGCGCCTTAGATCAATCTGCGCTCCCGAAACCCAGCTTAGGGCGCCATTAAGGACTGATATCACTAATATCCTCCATCCAATTTCGGCAAGCGGCCAATCTTAACGATCGCCACGTACACAGGATATATTATTAGTGCGCAAAGTGTGTTTCGTATACACGAGAACACTCATTCCCTTGCCCTCATATTCCGATGGGACGCCAGAGTGACAACACCCGGGAGAGGAGCTTAACGTTCTTTCCGATGCCGGGGGTACCGTAGCGCCAACTTTTTCAGACGTCCGGCTGTCACTGATATGTCTCAACGAAAAACTCGGGTAAAACTTTTTGGCCTGACCCGGGGATCGAAACCACTACCCACGGCCCAACGAGGCTGTCACTAATTAATGATACGCCTAAGAGTACATATAGTCCTAAATTTAAGCTCATACCTTTTCGTCTAAACTGAAAACCCAAGAAGCACCCGATTCTCGTACTCCGTGACATTTATGATTATACGACCCTTATATACAATAGAACATAGTTTTCTTAGTATGGATTTCATGCGAACATCCGCCATGTTTTAAAAATACATTGAGCACGAGATTGGGCTCCAAGTAGCCCGATGCAAAAACCTCATATCAATCACCACCATT
>JADPWL010002417.1:0-12701 GCA_019059595.1 Marasmia exigua | reverse complement strand
TATGTAATACCGTTTAAACAATACCTATATTAAATACACTAAATATGTGTTCGTATCGATAGTTTGGTTAGTTACTCATTTATTTATAACTTTTTAGCTGTTTTTATTTAACGAAAATGTTGTAGATGTAGAAGACTATGTATATGTAAGTACCATTTTAAATTATTTCGACCACATTTTGCCGCATTCGGGCTGTATACTCGAGCATATCCCCCTCCGCACCGCGCCGCGCGCCGCATGCCAGTCCACGCCCTATCTTTTTGCTTGCTAACGCATGAGTTGCTTTGCGTTGACGCAGAATTAACATGTTCCCGTGGGAATTTTGAGAAAAAACGTATCCTATATTAATTACTCCCGTGATTGAAAATGAATCTAATGATACCGCATACATATTTTTTTTAAAGGGAAATTTAGAAAAAAATATTATTATGTCTTTATCCCGTGGGACTTTTAGGATAAAATGTATCCTATGACACTCCCGTAATCAAGACAAATCTAACGATACCTCATACATCAAAATCCATCAAGCCGTTTAGGCTACAGGAGGTCACAAAGGAAAAGACATACATACATACTTACATACACTCGAAAAACATTACCCTCCTTCTTTGGCAGTCGGGTAAAAATACAGTTCATTTCGACGTTTGACATATAAATGGTAGAAAATCAGTAGTAGATTTTTTTTTAGCCTACAACACCGAATTTGAAATTTCAAAACGGTTTGATTTGTTTGTGTTGTTTATTGTTGATATTTTTCGATGATAATTTTGTAAGAAAATAGCGTAAAAATGCCCGTAAACGATGTGATTAGTGAAAAGAGAAAGGCCTTGATGGCCTACAAGGAAAAGATTTTACAGGAAATGAAATATTACGATCAAAGGATTGAAGACATTCGGTCGAAAGGAAAGAAGAACTGTTTTTATGAAATTGCTGATAGGTATTTTATTATTTATTTCTTAAATGAAGTGCATTCCATTGATCTTAAATATGAGGTACTAATACTCGCAGAAATGGCACAACTTTATTAGAAATTACAGATTAAACTCAACACATTGTAATTAATAACCAAGCACCATTTATTTTTTGTCATAAATTGCTTTTAATTATTTATTATATTAATAAATTAACAGAAAGATAACGTACTTTATATGTACGTATCGAGAGAGTAGGCAGGTAAATGTTGGCTGAGTGATGGTCTCAGAACTCTTCATCAACAGCCTTTTTTTCCCCCAAAGTGACTTCCACCAAAATTTTCTATTCTGACGTCCAATATCCAGCTCAGATTCCGAAGAAGAGTTCCCCCTCACCATCGACTGTGGGCCGTCTGCAGTAGAGCTGAAGGAGACGCAGGCGATGCTCCGCACTTGCCTGCAGGCCACGCAGGAGCTGACAAGCTTGCAGGTGCTGCAGTCTGAGGTCAATGTTCTGGTGGAGGATCCGCAGTTTGAAGGGTGAGTTCCCTCTCACCGTTGACTGCATGCCGTCTATAGTAGAGTTATTGTACTTTTACTCGTGGAACAAACTAGAGGAGGCCTATCTCTGGGAAGGGAATCAAGTACCGTGGGAGAGCCACGGTTTGGCATGAATGGGCCGGCTCGACCAGAGTGATGTGAAGCAGCATTGTGCTGTGTTTCACTGCGTGAGTGAGGGTACTGGAGGTCCAATCCAAACCGGTGGAAAAGTTTTCAAGGTCAGCAGCCCACTTGTGACTCCACTGGTGTCGCGGGTGTCCATGGGCAGCAGCAATCGCTTACCATCAGGTAATCCGTCTGCCACCTACCTCATTAAAAAAAAAAATGTTATTCTATCACTATTTCATAACATCAAATATATTATTCTATCACTATTTCATAACATCAAACATTGTATTTGCCATTTGGGAGTTGGCAAAATTGGTTTGAAGCTTATAAATTTGACATTTAATGAAAAAAAAAACCATTTTATGGTGTTGTTATGCTTCAGGACCAACTAAAAGTCGATTAGTTATTTATTTTGGCAAGATATAAACAATGTTAATTTGATGACTTTAACATTCGACTTCACGGCTACTACATAACGCCAACTCCCGGATCTTTTATTTGCAAAAACTGTCAAATAATAACAATTGGCCTTAAAACTAAGTTTTTTATTTTTATTTATTTAAGCCTTTTATTCCGAAATACAGATACAAATACATTTTACATTTACATTTAATTAAGTCTCTAATCTCGGAGTGCCTGTTGGCAAAGGCCTCCTCCAGCTCCCTCCAGTGTTCTCTGTCCCATGCAACTCTGGTCCATCTTGGTCCTGCAGTATACCTCAGGTCATCCTCCCATCTCCTGATCGGTCTGCCTCTGCTTCTCTTAACGTCCCTTGGGTACCAGGTTGTCACTATACCGCTCCATTTTTGCAGCTTGCTTCTCAGCAAATGTCCGGTCCATCTCCATTTTTTCCAAAACTATGTAAGTAGTATAATAACTAAATAATTAATGAATAAATAAACGCTTTAGTATTAAACTCTAATGTTATACAATAAGCTTGTGTCCTATTTTTTCTCTTGTTTGTAATATAAGAACCCCTCAAAAGTGAAAACATTGCTGAAAGAATGGATTTGTTAGCCTGGAAACTCTTCGAGACAGGACAATTTGAAAATCACTTAAAATAGACTTGCACAAAACGCTCCATACATACAGAGATGCGAGGCGTGACGTCAGCCCTCACTAGTTTGCGCGCATCGCTTTGTTCGATAGCTATATGAAATAGTGCGTTTATGAAAATGGTTTCTTAACAAAAGTTGCTATAAATTGAATAAGATAAGATATCGTTTGATATATAAATATTTCGTAAATTTAAGACATAAAATTTACTTGCCTATCTTTGCCTTTAAGGGCTCATAACACAAATAATACGGGATATAATAAGGTTTCAAGGTGAAATTTTGTACATAGCTCCTTTTTACCTTTGTTTCTCAATGGTATTAAAAAAATCTGCCAATCTCAGACCTCGTACACAAGCCTATTGTATGTTAATAATAAGTAAATAAATACATGCTCTATCTCTCTAGTATAAAGTTTGAAAGAGATAGCATGATCTTTGAGATACTCCAAAGTTTAAGGAGCTTTTGAGTATTGGGATATTGTTTTAGATTTTAGTTTCTTGTTATTATAGAGAGCCAGAAACATGGGCCCTCACGAAATATCATAGAGAGAAATTAGGGAAATGCCAAAGAAATATGGAAAGAAGCATGACAGGAATAAGAAGGCAAGACAGAGTTAGCAATGTCAAACTGAGAACGAAAACTAAACTAAATGACATCCTGGAAACAATAGACCTGCAAAAATGGAGATGGACCGGCCATATGTTGAGGTCCAGTTTGGAAAAGTGGAGCCAAATTGTAACTAACTGGTACCCTAGAGATGGTAAAAGACGTCGAGGACGTCAACATATGCGCTGGGAGGATGAGCTGAAGCTCACTGCAGGTTCGAAGTGGAGACGGGTCGCCCACGACCGCAAACAGTGGAAGACATTGGAGGAGGCCTATGCCGATAGGCACACTGAGCTGAGAGACTTTATATAAATTATAGAGAGCCACCCGTACTGGAGCCGGGCGTATGGAGGGAGGTGACGGCGGAATGTAGAGTGGATCTCGTGCCATTCTCCATCACATTCTTCGTACATCAACCAGTGAGTATTTTTCACATTTCATGATTTCATTCCATTTCGTTAACTTTATGTGTCTGCAGTTGGGTTACTGGGTTCAACATGACGTATGTGCTGTACTACTACAATAACAAATTTGTTGAAAATGAAATATGCGTTAAAAATAACTAATTAGATACATTGAAAATAACTAATTATATGCCGTGTGGTCCTCGGCAGAGTAGAGTAGGCCACCCTCACTCTAACCGAGGTGTCGTAAAAGGCGACTAAGGTAAAGCTGCTGGCATGATCATCAGCACCCAGAGAAGGAAAACTCTGCATTTATATCAAAACCCTCGCCAACCCGTCTGCCAAGCGTGGTGAGTATGGCAATTACCCCTCATGTGTGATTGAGGGAGGCCCGTGCCCCAGCAGTGGGGACTTGAATAGGCTGATGATGATGATGATGAATAAAGTAGTGATTTATAATTTAATGTTGCTTGTTATAACTAATTATTGACATGCTGTTTACACATAGGTTTGGATTTACAGTCTACCATGACTGCACAGTTACTATGCATTATCTTTATCTACTGTAATTCTGTTGTGTGTAAGTAATAAAATAAAGAAAAAAAAAAAAATTATTATTCAACCTGTTATTTGAACTCTTTGTTACAATGTATTCCAGGAGCGCAGGTTCGGACCCCTGTCGTACAGAGGGCTTCGCGTGGCGCCGGTCAAGTCGGCGCACGAGGGGGAACTCAACAGGAGCGTTCTACCGTCGGTCGTGAGGCCTAGCGATGCTGTGGAGGTAATTATTATAAAGGACACAAGACGGAGAAAATGCTACCACCCTTATGTGGTAGAAATACCGGCAATACTTACCAAACGGTTCATATGTACATTCATGTTGCTTGCGGCTAAGGAATGGAACTCTCTGCCGGAATGTGTTCCCTGAACGATATGAAAATGAAAAAATAATCTGTCAGGTGGCCCCGCTCTTCCTATAGCTAAGTTATCAATGGACAACATTTCATATTTTTAACATGTCCATATTGTTTTTTTATATGAAAGTAGACATAAAATGAACAGACCCATATTTTTTCTTTTTTCTAAATTTGTCCATTTTCATGCATAAAATAATTATTGAAATTCTTTTTATTCTAAATAGACGTAAGCGCCAAATGACGTCATCAGACGGCTAAATGCAGCGATATTTCTTTGCTTATCATTGTTTTAATAAAAAAAAGGTACTACTGTCAAAGGTAAATAATACTAGTGTCAACATTGTCAACGTCATTCATACATTCAACGTTGACAAGTTGTCTTTTTTTTTGGCAGTTACATGTCATGGGTTTGGCATTTCGTAAATTTAAAACTATAATGTGCTAAGCAAAGAAATATTTTGCATTCTGCCGTCCGATGACGTCATCTTACGTTTTTTAGTTTTTAATTTTTTTTTCAGTAAATACGCAATATAAAAAATGAATAAATATATATTCGAGCAGCGGAAAAGTAAAACAAAAGAATTGGTATTTTTTGTTCAGAGCTTAGCAATTTTGAAATGTTGTCCATTGTAAGAAATTGTGATATCGAATTTTGTTTCTTTGTAACTACAATACACAATGGACAACATTTCAAAATTGCTAAGCTCTGAAACAAAAAATACCATTTCTTTGTTTACTTTTCCGTTGCTCAAATATATATTTATTAATTTTTTATATTGCTTATTTACTGAGAAAAAAATTAAAAACTAAAAAACGTAAGATGACGTCATCGGACGGCAGAATGTAAAATATTTCTTTGCTTAGCACATTATAGTTTTAAATTTACGAAATGCCAAACCCATGACACGCAACTGTCAAAAAAAAAAACAACTTGTCAACGTTGAATGAATGAATGAATGACATTGACAATGTTGACACTAGTATTATTTACCTTTGACAGTAGTACCTTTTTTTATAAAACAATGATAAGCAAAGGAATATCGCTGTATTCAGCCGTCCGATGACGTCATTTTGGCGCTTACGTCTATTTAGAATATAAAGAATTTCAATAATTATTTTATGCATGAAATGAACAAATTTGAAAAAAGAAAAAATATGGGTCTGTTCATTTTATGTCTATTTTCATATAAAAAAACAACATGGACATGTTAAAATATAAAATTGTTGTCCATTATTATAAAGGACACAAGACGGAGAAGGTTTCACCACCCTTATGTGGTAGAAATAACGGGCAACACGTACCAAACTGTCAAAAAAAAAAAAAAAAAAAAAAAAAAAAAGGTTTTAACATCATGTTGCGTACGCTAAGGAAGGAAAACTCCTCTGCGGAAGATGTGTTCCCTGAACGAATGATCTGAACGTATTCAAGAAAAGAGTGGTAATAGGCTGTTACTAGAAGACATGATCCAACCTCGGCCACATCATCACTTACCATCAGGTGAGACTGTGACCAAATGTCTCTGGCTATTCTAATTTTTAAAAAAATCTTATCTGTTATTGGTCATTTTTAGGGGGTGCCAAATAAGGGATCTTGTACCTCCCTATCCTTTGCCTCATACCACGGCTCATAGAGAATAAGGCGCTTCGTTCAGCCTAGTAATAGAAGTACTAATTCATCATCATTCACGAAGATTCGTTTCACCAGCGTCTCACCCTGTCCTTCGAATGAGCGCCTGTGTGTGTAGTCTCCTGGTATCGGATAATATCCTCCAAGCTGATTTCGGCTAGGCGGCCAATCTAACCGATCAAGCACTACGCAGGATATATATAGTGCTCAAGTGTTGTGCGCAAACACAAGGCAGCTCTCTATTCCCGCCCTCATAATCCGATGGGACAACAGTGTGGACACAACCGGAGAGAATCGGGCACAGGAATAATGGCATAACGTGCTTCCGAGGCACGGGGGTACAAGACCGCCTAAACTTCTTGACTTCGAGGCTGACCCTGAGTTTTCTTAACAGAAAACCTCAGGTATAAATTTTACCGACATGGAGACTCGAACCGGGACTCTTGCGCAGCCATCGCTTTAAAGTGCGGAAACCACCGACCACTGCGCCATCGAGGAAGTCCGATGTATTTCACATTACAAATACTCGACATTTCTGTTATAATACGAGTATTATTGTTATTAACAAAGTTAATACTTAAAGTAAATATACTTATGACGCCTGTTGGTCTGGTGGTTAAAGTACGAGCCTGATCTCGGGGTCTGGGTTCGATTCCGGGGCGAGGCGAAAAAGTATGTTTCGAATTTTTCGGAACATAGCTTGGGTTTGTGATCATCAATCCGAATTCGCAAGCGTGGTGCGTAAGCCTAATTCCCATCATAGGTAGCGATGACTTGATTTCTAAGATGGAGGCCTTTTGCCCGCGTGGACAGCTTGCTAATTAGGCTGATACGTCTTAAATACCTATTTACTATTGTAATTAAGACTTATAATCGACTTACTTAATACATAATGAGAGGGAATATTGGCTATCCGAGCCTCACCCTTATCATTATAATCTCTTTTCTCCACCCAATAAATATAGCAAAATACTTCCGCTGCCCGTCGTTTCAATGTGATGCTGTGTAATGTGTACTAGGGAGACCCTACTGTGTATTTTTATGAATAATACAATAAACTATGTAATCATATGCAAAGTTTGGTATTCCTGCGTTCTCTCTGCGTTAACATCACCAAGCACACTTTGATTTATTCTCAATCACTCGAAAATAAAATACAGAAAAGTATTTGTAATATCAAAAAAATTCCCAATACGCCGACTCGATCATGACACAAAACCTTTTACAACTTTTATGTAGTAAAAATCATCACGTCAATCCAGTTTCGCGCTTTCTTCTTTTTTTAATGAAGGTGCGTTACACGTTACGCTAATATATTCTGAACAATAAATAATAAAATAAATCATTTATTTTTTATCATCACAAGGTCAAGACAAACATAGTACTTTAAGGTTACATATATTTGAGGTGTATAAATTGTGAAGGGACACCTGTTGTCCATACTAGGGTAAATCCCTGTGCCTACGGAACGCCAGGCCCCCACACCTCAGATTATTGTCTTAGTTGACAGCAAAGGTTTGTATTTAATGACTTAGGATATATTTTTATATTATATCTTAATTTTACAAAAGAAAAAAGAATGAAATGCTTATTTACTATTGTAATTTATTGACATAATGTCTGTGTTTAATAGGTGTTGAAAAGGTACGCGCCGCTCAGCGACGCGAGTTCGTTCGACCCGGCGCGGCTGGCGGAACAAATTACACGAACATCTGTATATGGGAACTATGGTGAGTCTACTAGAAATAATAAAAAACTGTGCGACATAGTTACCCAAAAAAAAAATGTTAGACAGGAGAATAGCATTAACTAAAATAAATAAAAATAAAAATAGTTTATTTCAGACCACAGTTTTTGATCCATAGATTCTTCATCATCATCATCATCATCAGCAACCCACACTCGTCCACTGCTGGACATAGCTCTCCCTTAATGCACGCCACTGCTCCCGATTTTCGGCCACTCTCATCCAGCCCACACCAGCCAGCCTTCGAATGTCATCATCCCATCTTGTCGCAGGGCGTCCTACACTACGCTTACCGAGTCGCGGTCTCCACTCAAGGACTTTACGGCTCCAACGGCTGTCAGTTCTGCGGCTAATATGACCAGCCCACTGCCACTTCAGTTTGCTAATTCGGTGGGCTATGTCGGTGACTCTGGTTCTCTGTCGGATTACATCATTTCTGATGCGGTCCTTCAGAGATACTCCGAGCATAGCCCTTTCCAATCCATAGATTGTTAGTAACAAAATGACTTAAAATTATATTAGTAGGTACATATCGACAAAATAAAATGCAATAAAATAAAATTAAAAAAAGAGAGAGGTTGCTAGGAGTTACCAAAGAAACTGGTTTCAGTGGTCACTCTTCGCACCAGGCACTTCCATAGCGGTGAGGTGTACCTATCCGCTAGAGTCATCAGGATGGTGTTGCGGCTGTCCCTCACCCTGCGGACATCATTTCATATTTTTAACATGTCCATATTGTTTTTTTATATGAAAATAGACATAAAATGAACAGACCCATATTTTTTCTTTTTTCAAAATTTGTCCATTTTCATACATAAAATAATTATTGAAATTCTTTTTATTCTAAATAGACGTAAGCGCCAAATGACGTCATCGGACGGCTGAATACAGCGATATTCCTTTGCTTATCATTGTTTTAATAAAAAACCGGCCAAGTGCGAGTCGGGCTCGCGCACAAAGGGTTCCGTAGCAGCAAAGTCCAAAATTACAGTTAAATCAACCTATCTCAAAAACTATAAGAGATACTTTGATCAAACCAAAAATCGTTGAAAGAGTTAATTAGCATGCATCACCTCTATTTTTTTTAGAATTTTATACCCCGTAGTTATAAAAATAGAGGGGGGGGACATAATTTTTACGACTTTGAGAGCTGATATCTCAAAAACCGTTCACTTTAAGAAAAATGTTTTTTAGAAAACTTTATATCATTTTAAAAGACCTTTCCATTGATACCCCACACGGGTATGTACATCGAAAAAAAAAATTTCATCCCTCAGTTACATGTATGGGGGGCCCCACCCCCAATTTCTTTTTTTTACTATTTAGTGTCATATTTTTGTAGCGGTTCATACACACATATTCCATCAAATTTCATCACTGTAGTACTTATAGTTTCCGAGTAAATCGGCTGTGACAGACGGACAGACGGACAGACGGACATGACGAAACTATAAGGGTTCCGTTTTTGCCATTTTGGCTACGGAACCCTAAAAAGGTACTACTGTCAAAGGTAAATAATACTAGTGTCAACATTGTCAACGTCATTCATACATTCAACGTTGACAAGTTGTCTTTTTTTTGACAGTTGCATGTCAAAAAAAAGAGTTTGGCATTTCGTAAATTTAAAACTATAATGTGCTAAGCAAAGAAATATTTTACATTCTGCCGTCCGATGACGTCATCTTACGTTTTTTAGTTTTTAATTTTTTTCTCAGTAAATAAGCAATATAAAAATGAATAAATATATATTCGAGCAGCGGAAAAGTAAATAAAGAATTGGTATTTTTTGTTTCAGAGCTTAGCAATTTTGAAATGTTGTCCATTCCGCAGCCCCAACATCATCCTGAAGATGTTATTATATTGGACTCTGAGTGTGTCTAGGGGTCTTTTCGAATACGTAGCCCATAGACTTCCCGTGTACGTGTTTTGGCAATATGCTTTTAAGAGCGTCTTAATTTAATTAAGACTTAATTAACGTTAAATTATTTAAACTTAAATATAGAATATATCTTTTAAATGAACAAAAAGCCGAATAAACATACTGTAATTTATCACACATAATAACATAAAACAAATAAATTACTAAAATTCATCTATTTATCACATACATACCTACACATCTCTTTATTACAAAATTACCTACTACTCGTATAAATAACATATACCTATATTATGCCGCCTTCATAATATTCCAAATTAATTTTTAATGTGTCTATACTTAATACATACTTTAACTCAATATATATACAAATATTAAATTTGTAAGAGTATGATGTATGGTGCATTCTGAAGCGATCTCTGTTTCTGTTGTAAGTAACTTGTATGTGAAATATGTATTTTGTTAGGTATCCGCAGAATATCAGCGTCGAGGCTCTGTGTCTCGACAAGTAGCTGAGCGGGGACCTTTTTGGCGCCACTTAGAATTTAGATACCTAGATTAGGATTAAATTAATTAGAATGTATAGATTTTGTTATCTGTATTTTTGGTGCCAAATAAACCTTTTTTATATTTCTATTTCTATTTCTATAATTAAGACTGTCTTAGAAATTTAAGGAACTTTTAGGCACATAATCAAACATTTTGTTACGCGGAGCACTGTATAAACTCTTTAACACAATAAAAACTAGCATTAAAAAGGCGCAGACCAAGAGTAAGAGATTTTTTTTTCCATAAAAAAAAACTGTGACAAAGCATTTTTCATTGTTGCTCAGTTTTCATACAAATAGGGTATGGGAAAAGAAATTAAACAGGTTCTAATCCGAAAACCGTTTCGAGGCATTTGTATTTCATAACATATTTTATTATTTTTAAAATTTTAAACATTGGATCAAGGATACTTTCAATGACATAACATTGACCTTCATTTAACCCTTGTTACGCTAGTTATTTCGCCGTGTGGTCCCCGGCAGAGTAGAATAGGCCACCCTCACTCTTACCGAGGTGTCGTAAAAGGCGACTAAGGTAAAGCTGCTGGCACGATCATCAGCACCCAGAGAAGGAAAACTCTGCATTTATATCAAAACCCTCGCCAACCCGTCTGCCAAGCGTGGTGAGTATGGCAATTACCCCTTATGTGATTGAGAGAGGCCCGTGCCCCAGCAGTGGGGACTTAAATGGGCTCACGACGACAACGCTAGCTATTCAAACAGGTTTTATTCAGAAGATTACATTTAGGTGACAACAATGTCTCAGTGACTTATTTACCCGGACCAAGTAACAGATGGCGCTAGTTTGACGTTTATTTGCAGGATGACACCAAAACTACATTGGTCTGTCGTTATTTTGTTTTACCGTAATGTTACTGGATAGTGATTTAAAATTTCCCCGATCAAAAGGAATTTTCAGAAGTATGTTATTTTTTCTTACGATTTCCTATAAATTGGGGAAAATGATATATGGGAACACTAAGCGTCATCGTCATCATCAGCCCATTTAAGTCCCCACTGCTGGGGCACGGGCCTCCCTCAATCACATGAGGGGTAATTGCCATACTCACCACGCTTGGCAGACGGGTTGGCGAGGGTTTTGATATAAATGCAGAGTTTTCCTTCTCTGGGTGCTGATGATCATGCCAGCAGCTTTACCTTAGTCGCCTTTTACGACACCTCGGTAAGAGTGAGGGTGGCCTATTCTACTCTGCCGGGAGCACATACTAAGCGTATTTATGACAAAATGTTTGAAAATTAATTAAAAAATAACCACCTGCTATTTTACAAAAATATTCAAATTGGTTACTTAATATAGTAAAAGGTATTGGAAAAAAATATTAAAACCATACCTTAAAATTTGTTTCCATACCTCATTGCTTACGATATGCATACTCTACGATTCTTCGAAAAGTTTGTGCTAGCCCTTCTTCGCGAGTTTTAGCGTCGCGTACCTTTTTTTTTATATGAGAGGTGGCAGACGAGCAGACGGATCACCTGATGGTTAGCAATTCCGCCACCCATGGACACCCGCACCACCAGTGGAGTCACAAGTGCGCTGCCAACCTTTTCCCCTTCCCCCCCTTTGGGACTCCGGTAACCTCACTCACACGGCGAAACACAGCGCAGGCGCTGCTTCACGCCGGTCTTCTGTGAGGCAGTACCTACGTCCTTTGGGCCCAAGCGTACCCCAGGCTCGAAAGCCATAAGTTATGACGCACAAATGCTTAATCCATTGCGTCCACTTACTGGGTTAGCAAGTAGATGTACAGTCACGAGCTTTAATTTAGGACCCAGCCAAGGTTGAATGTCATGTAGCAAAATTTCGCTATTAAGTGCTAATAACTACAATTTATCAAGACTGGAATTAACACGATATTTATTATGTGATACAACATTGTGTACTCACATATTTTACAGCAGCCGTGGTTACGTGCAGAGTGGTCAGTCCGCTCGAGGCCGCGGCTGCTGTAAACGTAGCCAAAACATCGAGCAATGATAAATTACAGTTATAAGTGCTAATATTTTAATGTGTCAAAGACACAATATTGACCATCGACAACTTTACATTTCTAGGGGCAACCGTTCAAAAACGTCAACTTGAGCGAGGGCATACTCTCATTACCGATCAGACGCGCTTTTCACGGGACTTTTTGTGAAAATGTAACAATTAACTTTTTTCTTGACTAACACTGACACGAGTGACACAACATATGTTCGTAATAAGAAAATCCCAATGATAGCTTTTTGCAAAGAGGTTATCGTTTCAAGGGTCCATTATATAAGACATTTTATATCTTAACTTGACATTTAACATTATTGCACTAAAGTTTCA
>JADPWL010002416.1:0-10161 GCA_019059595.1 Marasmia exigua | reverse complement strand
TATATAAAACTAATAATCATCACCATCAGCCAACAGACGTCTACTGCTGAACATTCACTGGCGGTAAATGGTCTCCACTCCAGAACCATTCCACCCAAGTGGCCATCAGTTCTTCGTGCTGTGCCACCACTGCTACTTCACTATAAAAAAGTAAAGTAAAGTATGAGCCTACTTACATACTGTCCCGCTGCAGGGCAAAGGCCTATGAAGGGACTAGGCTTAATCACCACGCTTGCCAAATGCGGATTGGTGATCATAACCAGAGCTATGTACGAAAAATTCGAAATATATTTTTGCTCAAACTAGGAATCCAGGACCCATCATGGCCCGGACCGATCATGACCCGGTACTTAAACCATTAGACCAACGGGATGTTACTTAAACTATTAGGCCAGGGCATTCAACTTCTCTATATTAATCACAAAAAGATTTTATTTGAGAAATTAATTCCTAAAGGTATAGCCAGCCAGACTTGTCGCGTAACGGAGGGTTACGGAGCTAAAAGGTAGGGGGAAGAAGAAAAGATAAGAATAGAGGGAAGAGGGCTATAATTATAAGTGGTATGTACAATGATGGCTCGTCCTAAAAATCTTAAATCTAACTTAAAACTAACTTAAAACTAGCTATTTACACCGGTACACTACACTAGATATATATACAAGGTAAAAGTTCAAAATGGGCAACCGTGGTAGGGCGGTAACACAGGGTGAGCACAGGCAGCGCGCCGGTAGGATCCAGCGTCGCAAGAGGCGGGCGGTAGGGCTCCGCCGAGCGCAGGAGGCGGCAAATGGGGCGCGCGACGCAGATACGCGCACGCCGCAAGCCGGCCGCGGGTAGGCGCGACGCGGATACGCGCACGAAGGAAGGTAGACGCGCGTAGGTGCAGGGAGGCAACACCCTTCGTGCCCCGGCACCGTTACTCTACGGGTAAACGTATACTGGCACTGTTATAGCTTGAGGTTCTGAGCTTCTTCAGAGCTGGTGGTAGACTGGTGGTCCTGCCCATGTGCGTCCTTTTATATTGCCCATGCGCATTCTATTCTACAACATTTAAATTTTAAAATTCATACAATATAGAATATTCTCGAAACATAGCTAAACTCCATAGTTAAATTTGAATAGACAATTCGATAGAAAAATAAAAACAGTTAGACAACGTCAGCTGTCGGACAATGTCAGATAGACAATCTAAATATTTACAACAATAACTTTAAATTTATTTACAGATAAAAATGTACAAGGAACATTAAAATAACACATATAAGAGTAATGCTAATACAAGACATAATCATAAAATGATATACAAGCTCTATAGCAAACGGAAAACGAAGCTCTATAGTTAACACCAAAGGTAACTTTCTTTATGAGTAGTTATGTAGTATAACGAAGCCCCTGCAGGCTGCGTTACATTTCTCCCACGACCCCAGAAAAATTTTCGACTCAGAGAAAATTTTGATTATAAGGTTAAGAGAATACTATCCTTACTATCAGTCTAACCAGTCAACCTTCACTTAAACATACCATTCCACAATCCAAAAACAATTCAAATCCAGTCACTCTAACAATCACTCTAACATACGAACCAATCACAAAGAGGAGTAGGGTTCACTATCAATGACGCAAACTCCATAGGAAGTACCCTATAAGAATGACTTTAGGCTTATTTAGGGAGTTGTCAGCCGCTCCGTTTCTTAAAACCCATTAGTGTCGATGACCATAGCCGACAATCTAGTCTCTCTCAGGTATTCCCTATCAAAGGACACAAATTTTAAAGGTTGAATTTACCTTTAAAAGAAACGCCTCTGTAGTCAAAGAAGCGCTAAGTAGTAAGTAGATAAGGCAAAAGAGAGCCCTAAAGTTTAGAATTAAAAGGTCAAGAAGCGCCTTTTAAAAGAAAACGTTAAGCAAGTAAGTAGGTACTATAAGAGAGAATCCTATAAGTAAAGAGAGACGAGATTAGTCGCTAAGTATATATAAAAATATCAGACTGAAGTAGCCAAAAATCAGTCCAATGTGTGTGCAAATAAATACATATAATACTAGTAAAGTCAAACAGTAAGGTAGTCATTTCTTAAAGTCTTTTACATGCCATTTACCGCGGCAACCGTTGCAGTCCTCAAGAATGTATACAAGAGGTGACAATTTCTCAACGACTTTGCATTTAACATATTTAGGTGCTAATTTTGCGCTAAAATATGCACCAGCATTGCTTAAAGAGTAGTCTTTACGCCACACTATATCTCCAACATTGAATTCTTTAAAAGAGTGCCTTAAATTGTAACGGTTAGAATTCTTTACATGAGATATGCGCAGTGCAACCTGAACTCTATCAAAAATTGACGATAGAAGGCCAATATTTCTAGCATATAAATCACGAGGTAAAAAGGTAATTTCTTCTAAGTCGTAACCCTGAGAATAAATAGAACCACAAGTAATGAGTTCACGACCAAATACTAAAAATGCAGGAGTAAATCCAGTTACTTCATTTACAGAGTTATTCATTGCAAACTGAATCTTAGATAGGTGAAGGTCCCAAGACCTATGGTCTTCACCGACCAGTGAAGCTAGTGCGGTAATAATTGTTTTATTGTAGCGTTCTGTAGTATTGACCTGAGGACAATAGTGAGGAGTGTAAGATATATGCGGAATTCTATAACGTCCAAGGAAATTATGGAATTCATGCGATTGAAATTGTGGACCGTTATCCATAATAATTGTTTGAGGTACTCCATGAACTAAGAACACGGAATTCTCTAAGTAATGTATAATACTAGTAGTTATAGCTCGTTTCAAAGGAAAAATAAGTGTATATTTGGTGAATAGACAATTTACAACGAGAATGTACTGGTTACGTCGCCTAGTCATTGGCAATGGACCTATTAAGTCCAAAGAAATGCATTGAAAAGGTCTAGAACAAATTTTGGGTTTTCCCATAGGACCGTAAGGCGAGTGGTTAGAGTGTTTATAAGCCAAACAAGTTTCGCAATTGGAAATAAATTTAGCTATATCTTTAAACATGCCAGACCAGTAATATAACAATGATATTTTTTTGTATGTTTTAAATACGCCCAAATGCGGATCTGTAGCGGAACCATGAGCATTTCTTATCAAAGATTCTCTTTCAGAAGGGATAGGGACTTCTTTCCAGATGAAATCGTCTGTTAAAGAATAAGGAGTATTAGTGCAACGAAATAGTTTATTATCCTTAATCGTATAGTTAGGATGACTTTGAGGATCAGTTAAACAATTACGAAAGATTTTATTATAGCGCTCTAAGTCTAAAGACGTGGCTTCATTCGAAGATAAAGGAGCGATAATATGACTGTCCTCGCTTTTAGAACGAGAAAGTAGATCAGGGACAATATTATCCTTTCCTCTTTTATGTTTCAGCGTGAAATTAAAGCAAGAAAGGCGAAGTGACCAACGAGCGAGTCTACCAGAAGGATTTGTTAAATTCAAAAACCACTTTAATGCGGCATGATCAGTGTATACAGTAAACGGTTTGCCATTGTCAAGATAGCACCGCCAATGTTCTAAGGCAATGATAACAGCTAGAGTTTCTCTTTCAGTAGTAGAGTAGTTTCTTTCATTTTTGTTAAGTGATTTGCTCATGTAGGCTATAACAACTTCTTTGTCGTTAACCGTTTGAGTAAGCATGGCTCCAATGCCAGTGTTAGATGCATCACAATGCACAGAAAACGGTTGATCAAAATCAGGGCAAGCAAGAATTGGGGTAGTTACAAGATATTCTTTTAGTTTCAGAAAGGAAGAGTTAGCCTCAGAACTCCAAGAAAATTTCGGAGAAGTTTTAGCAGATGATGTTAATTTATTAAGAGGTGCAGCTATAGTACTGAAATTAGGAATGAACCTACGAAACCAACTACACGTACCCAGAAATTTACGCACTTCTTTGCGTGAAGTAGGTACAGGAAAGTCCATAATAGCTTGAATTTTGCTAGGATCAGCTCGTAAACCATTATCGTCAACAACATATCCAAGGTACTTTAATTCTTCCTTAAAAAAATGACTTTTTTCAAAGTTAATGGTAAGTTTAGCGTAAGTTAATTTTTCAAGCACTTTAATTAGAAGTCCTATGTGTTCTTGGAACGAGGAGCCTATGATAATAATGTCATCAAGATAACAGAACACTTTGTTGTCAAATTCAGGAGTGAATAAGATATCCATTAACCTCTGCTGTGTAGCAGGTGCATTAGTTAAACCAAAGGGCATAACAGTGAATCTGTACATTCCTCTACCGGGGACATAAAAGGCGGTCTTATCCCGATCGTCTACATGTAAAGGAATCTCCCAGAAAGCTTTAGCGATATCGATACTCGATAAAAATTTAGCGTTTTTGAGATGGTCAAGTATTTCATTGATAAAAGGAAGACTATAGGCATCCCTACGAGTAACTGAGTTGAGTTTTCTACTATCGACACAAAATCGCCATTCGCCATTCTTTTTAGGCGTAATAAGAACCGGAGACAACCAAGGGCTTTCACATTTCTCAATGACCTTCCACTCAATCATTTTATCCACCTCAGCAATTAGAGCTTTTTGTTTCTCGGGAGAGAGTCTATAACAACGTTGTTTAATAGGCAGCGTATCTCCAGTATCGATACGATGGCTAACCAGATCAGTACGACCAAGTTCACCCTTAGCTTCAAAGGAAATTTGCTTAAAACGCGAAATAATATCATCAGCGATAACCTTTTCTTCAGAAGTAAGATTTTCGTAAGGTAGGATTTGTTTCTCCACAGAGTTGTTAAAGTGGGATGGTTTATTAAGAGAAAAGGCACACGATAAAAGTTTGGGAACCAAATTAAATTCCCTCCAAAAGTCAACACCAAGTATCAAAGACGGGTATATTTCAGGAATAACATATGTTTTAATAAGTCTAGTTTGGTCGTTAAAGGTAAAAGGAAGAATAAAAAATCCTAAAGATTTAACACGATGCTTACTAGCAGTGCTAACCGTAATATAATCAGACTTGGATAACGAAAAGCCCAGTTCCAAAATTTTAAAGTGCGAGTTATTACCTAAAATAGTCATTGAACTACCGCTATCAAGTAACGCCGTAAACTCAACATTTGAAATAGAAACGTTAATAAAAGGACGGTTAAAATCTCTTTCGTTGTCGTAATAAACCTGAAGAAGTTCCATAACTTGCGAAAAAGTTCTTAATTATTTTTAACCAATTATGCCAGTCATCAACATCAAAATTTTCTTTTCGTTTATCCAAGTCATATGTTAGTTTTTTGAGTTAGAGGATGAAGAAGGTTGAGGCTTGTCAGCTTTACATTTCGGGCAATCCGAAGCTCTAAAGTCTTTCAAACCACATTTAAAACAGACTAAGAATCTTGGTTTAGTGCAAGAATTCAAAGAATGACCATTTATTCGACATCGAACGCAAAACAAATGCGCCTGAAACTTGGGAGCATTTTCAGATATCGCATGTGCAGAATTTTTATTCTGCGAAGAAAAGTTCGTACGAAAAGGCTTAAAGTTATTAGATTTATGAGAATCATAATTAGGAGTGAAAGAATGTTTAGAGTGAAAAGTATGTGTAACATTAGGTTTAGTGTTCGGTAAAAGTGTAGAATCGTGTTTAGGTTTATAGGATAATTCAGGAATAAGAGTATTCATTTCAGGTTCTTTAAAATTATTGTCGCGGTCAATACAGCGCTCAAATTGTTGACATACAGAAATTAAAGAGTCAATAGAATCAACTTTATTAAGAGCAACAAAAGAAGTATAACAAGGACGGATGTTACGTAGAAGTATTTGCAGTTTCTCCTGCTCAGGTAATTTCTCGCTTAGTCTCGAAAACATTTCAAACATTTTCGGAATATAAACCATAATAGACTCAGATTTACCCTGAGTACGAGATTTTATTGCCTGCAGTAGTTTATGGTCATAATCAGAATGGCCAAAGTCCTTAATTAACAACTCGGAAACGCGATCCCAAGTTAACGAAGGGTCACGACTTAGTTGGAATTTAAACCAATAAGAAGCATCGTCCTCAAAAATGTTGAAGGCCGAGCTTATAAGTATTTGCTTATCAAGTTTGTTCGTAAGTAAAAATTCATCAATTTTCGATAGAAAAGCTCTAGGACAAGTTGTCCCATCAAAAGTAATTTTTTTTAGCTCATTTAGATAATTTGGTAAGAGAAAATTATGAAAAGGTGGCATACAGTTAGGTTGAGAAATCGGCAAAGGTGAGTCCAAAGAGGTTTGTACCTGTGAAGTCTCAGCTGGTTTTGAAAAAGCGTCAAAACGTTCAGTCAAAAGAGTAAACTTCTTTTTTAAGTCGTCATAGAGTTCTATAAGGTTTGAGTCGCTGTCACTTACATCAGTGTCAATTCTGTCAAGTCGATAAAATAAGTGATTTATATAAGTTTCAATTTTCTTAAATAATTTCAGATTACCCGATTCGTATCGGTCCAACATCGAAGATAAATATAAGATTGTAGAAGAAGCTTGTGACAAATCGTCACTCAGAGGAACGGGAGAATCAATAATGTCCTCCGTAGGAAAATTACGAAGCAATAAAACAATTTGTTTTCTAAGCGATACAAGATTATCCGCAGGAGTTTCGTTCCTAATTATAAGTTCGTATTCAAGTTCCGCCTTATTAAGTAAATTAAAGTTTATAAGACGAGCCATTTCTAAGATATTTGTAATTTTAAAGCAATAAAATATTTACAATAGTTTTTATTTTATTTACTTTATTTTAGTGAGAAAAATAGAGGAAGAATAGGGAAAGAAATATCTAAGAAGTAAGAGACGTCTAATAGGGAGCCAAAAGGTATGTTATATACAGAAACTTGTGCAAGTTTATTTTAGAATTTTGAGAACAGGGAGGGATTCTATAGAGTTGGGCGCCAAACTGTCGCGTAACGGAGGGTTACGGAGCTAAAAGGTAGGGGGAAGAAGAAAAGATAAGAATAGAGGGAAGAGGGCTATAATTATAAGATGGTATGTACAATGATGGCTCGTCCAAAAATCTTAAATCTAACTTAAAACTAACTTAAAACTAGCTATTTACACCGGTACACTACACTAAATATATATACAAGGTAAAAGTTCAAAATGGGCAACCGTGGTAGGGCGGTAACACAGGGTGAGCACAGGCAGCGCGCCGGTAGGATCCAGTGTCGCAAGAGGCGGGCGGTAGGGCTCCGCCGAGCGCAGGAGGCGGCAAATGGGGCGCGCGACGCAGATACGCGCACGCCGCAAGCCGGCCGCGGGTAGGCGCGACGCGGATACGCGCACGAAGGAAGGTAGACGCGCGTAGGTGCAGGGAGGCAACACCCTTCGTGCCCCGGCACCGTTACTCTACGGGTAAACGTATACTGGCACTGTTATAGCTTGAGGTTCTGAGCTTCTTCAGAGCTGGTGGTAGACTGGTGGTCCTGCCCATGTGCGTCCTTTTATATTGCCCATGCGCATTCTATTCTACAACATTTAAATTTTAAAATTCATACAATATAGAATATTCTCGAAACATAGCTAAACTCCATAGTTAAATTTGAATAGACAATTCGATAGAAAAATAAAAACAGTTAGACAACGTCAGCTGTCGGACAATGTCAGATAGACAATCTAAATATTTACAACAATAACTTTAAATTTATTTACAGATAAAAATGTACAAGGAACATTAAAATAACACATATAAGAGTAATGCTAATACAAGACATAATCATAAAATGATATACAAGCTCTATAGCAAACGGAAAACGAGGCTCTATAGTTAACACCAAAGGTAACTTTCTTTATGAGTAGTTATGTAGTATAACGAAGCCCCTGCAGGCTGCGTTACAGACTGTCTCCCAATATAAAAGATCATAGCTACAATACAGTACAAATGAATAATGACTCCATAGGGTACATCAGTGCATTTGTCCTACTATACTTTAGTTGGTTCGCGGCGTCCGCAGTGTGCCCCACTCCCGTAGCAATGACTGAGCTCACCTTGGAATTTATACAGGAGCTGTTAAAAGAAGACTACCCTGATGTCACTATCAACTATTTTGAGGTTTGTATCCTCTTGACAGACTCCTGAAATGACGAGAGAGACGCGTGACGTGCGCCTGCTATGGAAACCAGCAGCGACGGCGAGCTGCAACCCTGTCCATCAACAGCCACGACTACTCAGCCAAGAGTGGATGACTAAGAATATCCTATTTACCAATATTGCGGCTATGGCGGCCAATTCCAACAATCAGCCATCTTTAGACTTATTATATTATAGTGCAAAAGTGTGTACGCAGGTAAAAGTGTCTATATTATCCTTACTAATTAACTGGGTACCTTATTTACCCTCATATTTCGATAGGTCACATTGTCAAGAGAGATCAAGCGTAAACCCAACGGCTCGTGCTTTGCGAGGCACCCGGTACAATAAGAACTATTCGGACTTCAGACTGATAGTTCCCGAGAATTTCTTAACAGAAATACTCAGGTATAAATGGTTGGTTTAAAATAGTGTTAAAAATATCCGCAGTCTTTAGGTATATTAATATTTTTAACGAAATATCCGCCCAAAAAACGAAGTAATATCGTTCGTTAAAATAAACCACCTGTAGAATTGTATAAAAAGCGTTCCGTTCTGCAAAACATGACATTTAATTTTAAGATCAAAAAGTATGTAAATTAAACATATTGAAATAAAAATATTCTTCAGTTTGTATGAAAACTAGATACTTCCTTTATCTGAAACGGACGAATTCAAAGTCCGGGTCAAAGCAGATCAAATGTAGGAAACGAACTTGCTGGGAGATGCCCTCGGCTTCGTCTACTAGTACATAGTACTTACCTAGGTACTTAGTACAGGAAAGGCCCTAGTTTGAGACTAGACGATAATCGGTGTAAAATTAGGCTCACTTTATTATTTATCATGATTTATTAGGTCACATTAAACCAACACTATGGCCTATGGGTAAGTAGGTAGGTACACCATGGTCTTTTTTTTGGTTTCGCAGGGAGAATGGCGCCGGCTCAAGAGATGAGCCGACTACCTACCATAAATATACCTATCCACTAAGCCCCCTGCGGTTCTCCCTCATCGCCCTTAATGGGGAATATCATGGTGATACTCCCTCCACGATATTCCCCGGGCGGATGCCCGCTTGTACGGCGGACTAGGCGAGAACTGAGCCGTCCCTAACGAGCAGCAGGGGGAGCCTGGGCAATGCCGGTGCTGGTACCCCCGTCCCATGCACCAGCGGAGATGGGGGAGATGCGCATCTCCTCTTCGTCTCCTCCCCCTCCTCACAGGTACGCTATGGCCTAAGCTAAATGCGCTTCTTATATTTTGTTGACCATCGCGACGCATGGTCGACCATTTTGACCGTGGAAGAGCCATGCTTCGGCATGAATGGGCCGGCACGACCGGAGTGATACCACGGCCTCACAGAAAACCGGCGTGAAGTAGCACTATGCTGTGTTTCGCAGCGTGAGTGAGGGTACAGAAGGCCCAATCCAGTGGGAAAGGCGAGTTTAAAGGTTAGCAGCGCAATTGCGACTCCACTCTGGTGTAGCGGGTACCCATGGGCGGCGGCAATCGTATATCGATCCGTCTGCTCGTCTGCCAACTATCACATAAAAAACACTTTTACGCAAATTGACTCAAAATGAATTGGCCCTTTTTTTGTTTTTAATCTTTCTCCGTTTCTTCTTTTCTTTTTTTGTTTTGATTAAAAGTTATAATAATTTTTTTTTGTGTCGTGTCTTTTTATATTGTCTGTAATGTGGCGTGTAGTGTGTACAGTAAATATATGTTTCTATCTATGTTAGCATGTTTATATGACTGTTGAATAGGTGTGTTATTGTTTCGGAAAGTTACGCAAAGGGAAGGGGACGTTACGGATAGCGTTGCCTAAGTACCAACTGTCGAGATTGATTGAGTGACGTGCCCAGGCGCATTATCCAATCTTCGGGACCCCTCCCGTTGCAATTTCATCTACGCCCCACCACAGATAGGGCGACCATCAGATCATTATCTGAGCCTTAGATTAAATAATTAAAAAAGATCTAAGATCTGAGCGTATTAGTACTCTTCCATTTGCGACCAAAGTCATCGCTTTAAGGTGACGGGTAGGGCACACTGGCGACGCAATAATTTTTAAGCCAATTTAGCTACTAAGCGGATCTATT
>JADPWL010002414.1:0-12572 GCA_019059595.1 Marasmia exigua | reverse complement strand
TAAGTGGCAGGTGGGCTGGCCATTTAGCCGCAGAAACGACAACCGATGGGGTTAACGAGTTCTGGAGTGGAAACCGCGTCTTGGCAAACGTAATGTAGGGCGCCCTCTGGCTAGGTGGGGGGACGATCTGCGCAGGATGGCTGGCAAGAGCTGGATGCAAGAAGCCATGGATAGATCACAGTGGCGAACAATTGGAGAGGCCTACGTCCAGCAGTGGACTGCGATAGGCTGATGATGATGATGATGATTATGATGTTGCAGCAAGAATGGTCCCCGTCTCAGCCTATGCCACTGCAAAGCCATGACGCTGATTTTCAGACCTTAGAGTTTGTCCGCGCGAGGCGAGGTGTTACAAAAACGATAAAAATAAATTGTTGATTTTTTCCTGTTATTGTTTTTGTGAATTTTGTTTGAAAAGTGTGGTAATGACACCTTAGCCTTTCAGTGGAAAATAAAATCGTCTGCCGCCTATCACGTAAAGCCTGGAAAGACTCAATGAAACATTAATGCACACATTTCACGTATTAATGATTTTGCACTCTATTCCAATAGAAGTAAGGTTAGTATTCATTGCGTCTTTAAGCACAAATATGACGATTTCGCTCTCTTTTTTTGACGACGTCATTAGGGAGCTAAATATGTTTAAAGCAATGAAGCTCTCTTAGGAATTAGTAACTCTTTTGCAAGGATGTACCTCTTTTGTCCCAATCACTCCTGAGTTGGGTACAAATGTCTAGCCTTGATATCGCATCCTTTGTTATTGCAACGTAGGCATTCTTTTTGCTTACTTTCAGGCAGAGGTGACTAATATATTTTGTTACTATAAAAAAAGAGTGCCGGAAAGTCTAAAGCATGACAATGCCTGTTTTAATCAACTTGCGGCAAAACGTGGTAAACGCCATGCCCACCACCCCAATCGTAGCAGCGCTCAATTCACATGTTGCAAATGCAGACGGAAAATTCACTCCCGCACAGGACTGTACAGCCGCGAGCGCAGTTATACGAGTAATGTCACCACACCGCGCGATGCTGCTTAAAACATCTGTTAAAAATGAAAAGGCCTATGATGATGATGAAAAAAGAATAATTAACCAGAGGCTGCAGTATGCAAAGAATTAAGTAAATACATTTCATCTCGTGTTCAGGCGGGACTCGAACCCACACATTCCATAATCCGGGTGGATGTTCTACCAATTAGACCACAGAATGCGTTACTAAGCCGACGAATTTTGTAAGTGATTGTTTTGACATGAGCTGTCGATAGTCTCATCAATTTGACGACCCGTTTGGAACAGTGGTAGTGAACGCTGCCTCTGGTGCAAGGGTTGCGGGTTCGATCCCCGCACAGTACAAACATTTGTGTGCAAGAACATATCTGTTTGTATTGGTCTGGGCGTTATCTATGAATTATAAGTATGTATTTACAAAAAGAAATGTATTATATGTATATATTTGTAATCCCACTGTGGATTCTGATATTCGTAACACAGGTGCTTGTGCTACCTATCTCGGAGTCAGATCAATGTATGTGATGTTGTGAAATATTTATTTATTATTTATTATTAATTTTGTAGGTATATTTACAATATCCAGTAGAAATATTATTACAAATATTTGACCACCAGTTAATATGAGACTGCTAAATCAATAGTTGATATTTTTGTAGCAATCTTCTGCAATTTATGCTTAAGTAAATAGTAACGCGTTCAGTGGTCTATTTGGTAGAACATTCACCCGGATTGTGGAAGGTGTGGGTTCAAGTGCCACCTGAACACGAGATGAAATTTTTATATGTGTTATATACTTTAGAATAAATTGCAAAAGATTGCTATAAAAATATGAAATATAGTCAAGAATGTTCCGAAATCTGCTAAATTTAAGGGTAAAACGACAAGGTAGAAATACTCAGTGTAATCACATTACCGCACTTAGCTGGAGATGGGTCTGCGATTGATATTCCGGTCAGGCGCCGATCTGATAAGCTGGCGGCGAGCAGAGGGCGAGAATGAATCGCTTCCTGACATTTTGTAGGGGGAAGCAGTAGGTTAAGATTGTTCTATCAATCAGCCGAATTTCGAAGTAATCCCCTACGGGCTACTTACTTACTCCATAGACTCAGCGACCCGAAGTGAGTCTTGGCCTCCGAAACAAGAGAACGCCACTTTGATCGATCCTGCACTACTTGTCGCCTTGTTATTATAAACTGTCTCACTGCAGGGCAAAGGTCTCTATCATAGAAATCCAGTCATCATCATCATCATCAGCAACCCACACTCGTCTACTGCTGGACATAGGTCTCCCCAAATGCACGCCACTGCTAGTCTGTCATTAGGGGGAATGGACCATAACCCACCACGCTGGTCCAGTGCGGGTTGGTGGGTGGTTCGCCAGGGCCTCTTTTGTTGGTTAGCAGGACACGCCACGGGCAGGAGAGGTTGACTTGGAACCCGAAAGATGTTGTGTGGGCCCCCTTACGTCACAATCCCAATTAGAAATCCAGTGAATGCTACTAAAAATATTTCACAACGTCACATTGGTGGGTGGTTCGCCAGGGCCTCTTTTGTTGGTTAGCAGGACACGCCACGGGCAGGAGAGGTTGACTTGGAACCCGAAAGATGTTGTGTGGGCCCCCTTACGTCACAATCCCAATTAGAAATCCAGTGAATGCTACTAAAAATATTTCACAACGTCACATTGGTGGGTGGTTCGCCAGGGCCTCTTTTGTTGGTTAGCAGGACGCGCCACGGGCAGGAGAGGTTGACTTGGAACCCGAAAGATGTTGTGTGGGCCCCCTTACGTCACAATCCCAATTAGAAATCCAGTGAATGCTACTAAAAATATTTCACAACGTCACATACATTGATCTGCCTCCGAGATACGAGTAGGTCGCTCAAGCACCTGTGTTACGGATATCAGAACCAACAGCTTTACGTTGCGTTCTATTTCTTGGTCTCACTTCGATATATTATAATCCATCCATCAATTCGTCTACTCATCCTGTCTGGCACCTATAAACGTAAGATAAACAAAAAAATAATGCTTTACCAATGTAAATGTTTTTTGCATGCAATCATGCAGTATCACAATTACCTATCGATAAATTAAAATATCGCTAAAATCGAGCAATGGCAATGTTCAATGAATGAATTAATACACTTTTATTGCACTCAAAATAAAGTATGAAAATTTAAAAACTAGGATATATACAACGAAGGCGGCCTTATCTCTATGATCGATCTCTTCCAGGCAACCTTAGGTAAAGGACACCTGATGAAGGTGTTGAAGGGCGCTGCAATCATGGCGTATAATGTTATGGGAGACCAGTTAATATTTTTACCCTACTACGGCAAATTCAAAAACGAAGGGTTATGGTTTTAGCAGTCTATCTATGTAAGTACGTTTGTATGTACTAAGAGTCTGCCTAAACTACCCAGCCGATTTTTGATGAATGACTTATCAATCGATTCCTTATTAAGAAAAGGGATTGCTCGAACAGCCCCTCCACTTAAAAAAAGAAGGTAATATAATTATTTTAAAATTCAGATTTACATTTACTTTCATACATTTTACTGTAAGAGAGCTATGCTTCGGCATGAATGGGCCAGCTCGACCGGAGTGATACAAAGGCCTAACAGAAAACCTGCGTGAAGCAGCGCTGTGCTGTGATTTACTGCGTGAGTGAGGGTACTGGAGGCCCAATCTGGGGGCCACTGGTGTCGCGGGTATCCATGGGCGGCGGCAATCGCTTACTATCAGGTGATCACACTATTTGCGTCTATACTCGCACTCGTGCGGTGCGAGTATAGACGCAAATAGTGAGCGAGCGAGAAGTGAATAGATGCGCCGCCATTTCCAATCCCATTCTTTATCCGCACAGGTTGTATATAACAATAAAACAACTTACTTTAGGATTAATTCAATTTATGGGTGGTTTTTACCCGACTACGGCAAAGCAAAAGGAGGGTTATGATTTTGACAGGCTATGTATGTATGTATGTATGTATGTATGTATGTATGTATGTTCATCTGTTTCCACGTAACTTCTTAACTACTTATCAGAATTCGACAAATGACATATCATTATAAGCGTCTTGATCGTCCGCTGGTTATAGGCTATATGAAGTTTCACAAAATCTAATGTGGCGCCCTCTAGCGGACAAAACATACAGAGTAAAAAAATAAAGTTATGATAAATATGCCGTGTTTGGTATCATTTGAAAGCGCTTGACTTGTACATTTTGAATATATATATATTACTAGCACTTGGACACCAAAATAGTACAAATAAAATAAAAGTAAAAAAACTAAAACCCAACTACGACAAAAAACGTCGCTGAAAAAGTATAAAACAAGCCTTCGTTGTCAATTTATGCAATATTCACTATGTAGAGATAAAATTTCATGTTTGGAAAGGCGTAGTCACACGTTAAATATACTACCCTTTGACAACGTGTGACTGCGGATTTCCAAACATGAAATTTTATCTCTACATAGTGAATATTGCATAAATTGACAACGAAGGCTTGTTTTATACTTTTTCAGCGACGTTTTTTGTCGTAGTTGGGTTTTAGTTTTTTTACTTTTATTTTATTCAACTATTAGACATTGGCTGAATTTCAGTAGTGAAACAGTACAAACAGCTGCACAACAAACTAACGAAACCTGTAAAAAATTTCAACTTATTTGCAACGTAACGTCAAAAACAAAGTATAAATTCAATTGCAAAGTTTGAAATTTTGCGGTAAATGGCTGAAACTGTAAGGGCGGGAAATTTTGTTTTTCATAGATTTCAATAAAGTAGGTACATGAAAGAATTCAGCTCCGGCCAATATACATCGTTAGTGCCAGTTAGTGCTAGCTCTAACGCGTCTTGTGCATTTTGTAATCTCATTAAATGCTTTTAGTTGAATGCCTTGGGAGCTTCTTCGATCAACTTGTTTAGCAAAATTACAAGAGCTTTTGTTTTTTTTCTTTTTCTGTATTTATTTTGATTTTTTTAATGTAATAAGTTGCAGACGAGCAGAAGGATCACCGTAAGCGATTGCCGCCGCCCATGGACACCCGCGACACCAGTGGCCCCCAGATTTAGCCTCCAGTACCCTCACTCACGCAGCAAATCACAGCACAGCGCTGCTTCACGCAGGTTTTCTGTTAGGCCTTTGTATCACTCCGTTCGAGCTGGCCCATTCATGCCGAAGCATAGCTCTCCTACGTATAGACGCAAATAGTGAGCGAGCGAGAAGTGAATAGATGCGCCGCCATTTCTAATCCCATTCTTTATCCGCACAGGTTGTACTAATATTGCTTTTTTTATTATTATTATTGTTATTTTTTCTGTATTTATTTTATTATTATTAAATGCTGAGGTTGGGCCTTGTTGGCTACAGAATTTGTCATACTTGTGTATTTATGTCACTCATGTTTGATTTGTGTTCTGTGGCCAATAAAGAAATCTTTATCTTTATCTTTTATTGGGTGTAATTTGTTGAAAACCCTCTTTACGAGTGCATTATTTTCTACCAGAAATACAATGAAAACTTTGTAATTAGAAAACTATACCATATTTTCTATAAAAAAAAGTCAACTCCGTTTTGTGGAACGGTTCAGTCGCGGTATGACTTAATGACCTTCAAGAGGCGAGTATACTTCTTCTAAAAGGCAGGCAGTGCATCAGCGAATCATTTGATCTCTTAGATGTTCATGAGCGACTGTGATTACTTAATTTCAGGTGCTTGCTCGTTTGTCGCCTCTAGCATAAAAAGTCTTTGATAAAGCGATTCTTATTCATGAGATAATAGAAAACGGTATAAATTGATATTTCTGAACATGATCATAATGTATTAAACATAAATAAATATTTCAGGACATCACATACGTTGATCTGACTCTGAGATAGGTAGCTCAAGCACCTGTGTTACGGGTATCGGAACCAACAAAAATAGACAATGAATACTTGTTTTTTGTAAATACATACTTAAAATTCATGCACACAAATTTGTATCAAACCCTCAACCCTTGCACCAGAGGCAGCGTTCACTACCACTAATCCAAACAGGTCCTCAAACCTTAGATTAAATGATTTAATCTAAATCTCAAACTCATTTGATAATCGATTGAATTTTGAATAAAAGAATTAGCCTGAAGACAGGCATTCTAGTGTATAAAATACTGCGATACTAGTATACATAATGTATAGCAACTCCCTAAACAATTTGCACCATTATAGATTTCCATAATCATTAATTTCCTAAGCCTACGAAGGTAAATATTGTCCCATATGGCCCATTAGGGAATTACAATTATATTTGTGTGTGGATGTATGTTGATGATACATTAGCTGTGACAACACAATTTACATACTGTCGTATGAAGTGGCTCAATCAATAGTATTATTGATGTTACATGTACATAGTTGTTTATATGACTGTACCCTCTATCCTAATTGAGTTAAACTTCAAAAGTGAACCAGCATCAGCCATAGATATCCAAATCTCTCCAAATATATTATAAAATTAAATGATATCCTCTACACCATTAGATCTCACTTAATTTTAAAATGCTACTACACTATAAATGAATATTTAACACAATAAAAAGATAAATCTATGTATATTAGATATAAGAAAAAATGTCTATGTCATAACCAGATTGTTATTTTAGTACCTACTTATTTAAGATTTTTATATTAATAATTGTTATTAGGATAAAGCTGCCCTCACATTTGCGATTACCTAACAAGGTAGCTAAGTTATAAGCACCTGTTTACTAAAACACCTAATATTTGTATGTAACACTTAGCAAGCAAATAAATATTTCATTTCATTTCATTTCATTTCCACGCCAATTGGGTCTGGCCACGGTACTGGGCCTGCTCAGCATCGGGGCTAACCCTCTAATGTAAAATATAACTGGGATAAAGTATTGTTTCTGTTGTTTCATTGTTCATTGCTTGGGTTCTTTTATTGGTTTGTCATATTGTTATATGTGGCTAGTGCGACAAGCCTAAGTAATTCAATTATTGTTTTTTTTTATGTACACATTGTTTTTGGATTGCAATCTGGTTCAAAACTGCACTTTATTTTTCTCACTTTGTTTATTACGATTGTAATGTGTAGTGTGTATATTATAAATAAATAGATATGCACCCTAAACAGACTGAGCCTTTACATAGAAAGCCATAGAAATACCGCGCGAACTTCTAAATATTAGATAGAAATCTTTTCAAATATAACTACCATTAACCTGATTATGTAAGAATTTAGCTGATTGTGTAGGTACTTATACGTTTGTTTCGATTGTCACCTGACACTGGTTATTCTTTTGTTAAATAACCCATAAAGTAATATGTCATACATGATTACGCTCATTTTTGCAGATACCGATTATAGTGTAATCAAATAAATATAGTATTTGGCCGAAATATCCCTAAAAAAAAATAGAGCCGTGTGGTCCCCGGCAGAGTAGAATAGGCCACTCTCACTCTTACCGAGGTGTCGTTAAAGCCGACTAAGGTAAAGTTGCTGGCATGATCATCAGCACCCAGAGAAGGAAAACTCTGCATTTATACCAAAACCCTCGCCAACCCGTCTGCCAAGCGTGTTGAGTATGGCAATTACCCCTCATGTGATTCAGGGAGGCCCGTGCCCCAGCAGTGGGGACTTAAATGGGCTTACGATGAGGATGAAATAAATATAGTATTCGGCCGAAATATCCCTTCAGATTTTATTAAGAGACAACTCGTCCGTTCTTCTAAACTGGGACGGGCGATTCTACCCATTCACATTTTAAAAAGACCATACCCATTGACATTTGGGCCGAAGATCAGTTTTTGCACGGGCGAGATGTCCCTTAACCAGGTAGTACTGGGGTGACGTTTTGGGCGACGTGCTTTCTCTGCCGCACCCGTATAAAATCTGCGTCAGGGCCGATTGGATTTCTTTTCTTTCTGTGACGTTTTCTCTGAAAATGACACATTCCGTTTAAAGCTCGCGTTTTTTAGTTCCATGGCATCAGCTCTGTTAGTATTCACATTGACAACCATCACTCTTCAAAAATTTGAAAACTTCTTTCTTTTAAATAATTGGCCATAGTGTTAATACGGCCAGCATCGAAGGAGTTCGCCACCGTTACAGTATATACCATTTGTAATGTCCTCCAATGAAGAGGACATGCTTAAACTAATATTGCTTCCAGGTTTCCACACAACATTTTTTATGTGATTGGTGGTAGACGAGTAGACGGATCATCTAATGGTAAGCGATAGCCGCTGCCCATGGATAACCGCAACACCAGTAGAGTCACAAGTACGCTGCCAACCCTTAAACCTACTTTCCCCCGGATTGGATCTCTGGTACCCTACTCGCGCAGCGAAACAAGGCACAGACGCTTTACGCCAGTTTTTTATGAGATATGTCATTCCGGCCGTGATAGCAAAATATTACAGACTCAAACAGAGGTTAAAGTCGGGATTGCTAAATCTCCGCGTGTTCTAACTCATCATATTTTCATTTTCCACAGATTAAACTAGCGGTTTGAAGACAGCGTCAGATTTCCCTTGGGCCCGTCAAAGGGCACGAAGGTTGAAACAGTACCTACAAGTTTATATGCTAATTCTGTCACGGGGGGCCTTGGGGGTTTGGCTATTGATTTGAGTTTGGGAAGTTAAGTGAAGTCTGAATGTAAGAGCTACTTCATGACGGTGGTAAACATATAATATATTTTTCTGGTTCTACGTTTTCCCTTGCATTTACAGTTACATAGTTGTAAATGCGGAAACAACTAATGTAGTAGGTACTACAAATACCCTGAGTTAAGGAGAAAAATATTTTTTTTTGTGCTTATAATAGGCAGACGAGCTTGCCGCCCATTTATTTGCAATGGGTAGTGACCCTGCCTCTTACGCCAAAGGTGTCAATCCCCACCCTGGACAAACATTCGTGCGATGAACACTTGTGCTTGTTCAGTGTATGTGTGTAATATATGTATTTAAGTATATATTTGTGTTCCTCTGTTATCTGTAAAACAAGTGCTTATGCTACTTAGTATGGAATCAGGTCAACGTATGAGATGTTGTGAGAATTATTTATGATGGTAAACGGTAACCGCCGCTCATAGACGTCAACAATACCGGAGCACAGTCATGCCCCTGCCTGTGAAAGAAGAACTCTTTTCGTACCTCGTTTAAAAAGGACATGTCACAGCGATCAGGGAACACCGTGGCTGGAAGCTCATTCCAGAGTTTGCACGAGCGTGGTAAAAAAGAACAACACAAACATTACTACTAATTGAGACAGCCGTTAGCACAGACTGAAATAAACACTAATATGAGATCCTAGAAAGCAATCCTTCAGCGAGCTAACATTTTAGCTTTTCATTCCTGCATGCCGTCTCATTTAATATGCACCAGCGGCCGGTAGTAATAATTTCTGAGACTTTGGCTCTGATCCAACTCACCTGATTTATTAACCGGCAACAAAAAAAAATTCAACTGTTTATGTGATATTGTTGGAAGTTGATATTTGAAAACTATCTCATTTTTCGGGTTCCAAGCATTTGTATCCAATTTCGTAATTTAAGGTTTTATATGTGATATCGCCACCGTCCATAGCACTCAGTGGAGTTACGAGTTCGCTGCCAAACACTAAACCCCCCTTTCCCACGGATTGGGTTGGACACAGCACAGACGCTGCTTCACGCCAGTTATCTGTGAGGCCGTGGTATCAGTTCAGTCGAACCGGCCCATGCATACCAAAGCAAGGCTCTCCCACGGTTCAAAAGGCTATGTAGGTAAGCCTAAGGCTGCATGTTTGTCCATCAATTTCTCCTAAACTAAAAGTCGTATTGAGAGGTTTATTCCAACTACGGGAGTTTCCTTAGTTGGAAATAATGTAAATTTTGGAATAAAATGTAAAATTGTTTTACTATAATTAGAGCTAGATTAAGTACTTATTGTTAATGTATTTTCCTTTTTATTGTTTTGCATGCGGTGTTGACCTGTAAATGGAAGTGCATATAGTCTATTTTCTTAAATTGTGTATAATATTCCAAGCAAGTATTATGTAATTTTCGTTGGTTAACCAATAAAATAAAATAAATAGGTATCTAAGGAATATGGAAAGTTTAAGTTTCATCAAAACTAGGCAATAAAGCACCCACTGTGCTATTTTTTTCGAATAAAATATAAGCCTAGGTTAACTGGACAGTAATAGGGAATTGACTAATAGATACCTCAGTCATCAAAATCGTCTGGATAGTTAAAGCAGAATCTTGAAACATTCAAACATATTTACATACTTACACACATAGACTGCTAAAATCATAAACCTTCTTTTTTGGCTTTGCCATAGTCTGGAAAACTTGAATTGTTTGGGTTCAGCTATTTTTTTGCAATTTATTCTTAACTAAATACTTAACGCACATAAAAAATACCGGGCCACTGCTTTACAGACTAAACTACCGGAGACCTTGGTAAGTCGACGAATTTTGTAAGTGCTTTTTGCTTTTCGACAACCCGTTTGTGAGCCACGCTTCGGCATGAATGAGCTGGCTCGCCGGTGATACCACGGCTTAACAGAAAACCTGCACTGTGCTGTGTTTTGCTGCGTGAGTGAGGGTACCGGAGGCCCAATCCTGGGGAAAGGGGGGTTTCAAGGTTGGCAGCGCACTTGTGACTCCACTGGTGTCGCGGGTGTCCATGGGAGGCGGCAACCGGATACCATCAGGTGATCCGTCGGCTCGTCTGCCACCTATGACATAAAAAACCTTTGTCAGTAAATTGACAAAAACTACAAGGATAAACGGGCGTGCGGGTTCGATCCCCGCACAGTACAAACATTTGTGTGCATGAACATGTCTGTTTGTATTGGTCTGGTTGTTTCCTATGTATCATGAGTATGTATTTACAAAATCAGTTGCTTGGCGTAATGCCCGTAACTGTACTTTAAACCAGCTTCAGAGCTGAGAAATAGCATGAAACGAATAATAATAATAATAATAATTCTCACAACATCTCATACGTTGACCTGATTCCGTACTAAGTAGCTTAAGCACTTGTGTTACAGATATCAGACAACAGAGGAACACAAATATATACTTAAATACATATATTACACCCAGACACCGAACAAACACAAGTGTTCATGGCACGAATGTTTGTCCAGGGTAGGGTCGAACCCACGACCTTGCGTAAGAGGCAGGGTCACTACCAATTGCGCCATCCGGTCAGTCAAATATATGACCTATATGTATATTCTGATATCCGTAACACAGGTGCTTCAGCTACCTATCTCGGAGTCAGATCAATGTATGTGATGTTGTGAAATATTTATTCATTTAAACGCCAGATTTATCCCCGTTACACTAAATACATACTTTTATTAGTCAACATCCTGAAACAGCTACAATTTATGACCATGTTATTATAACACTCGGGTAGTTTCCTAAACCGATGGCGAAAGAGCAAAAGCAACAGAATAATATTTTCATTTCAAATTATACTCAAACCAAGGTACTCTACCTCACTGGAATTCAAAGTTAAGAGATTATAATCATAATTCAATTCAATTCAATTCAATTTATTCAGATAATAATTTACACGAATAATACATCATCCATCATCAGCCCATTTAAGTCCCCCACTGCTGGGGCACGGGCCCTCCCTCAATCACATGAGGGGTAATTGCCATACTCACCACGCTTGGCAGACGGGTTGGCGAGGGTTTTGATATAAATGCAGAGTTTTCCTTCTCTGGGTGCTTATGATCATGCCAGCAGCTTTACCTAGTCGCCTTTTACGACACCTCGGTAAGAGTGAGGGCGGCCTATTCTACTCTGCCGGGACCACACGGCGTAATAATACATATTTAAACCTATTAGAATAAGGTCGGAGATAAATACAAATGCCTGAACTAGGCGAACCTGTTTCTCAGGCTAGAATGTTATTGTGTATGTTGAATAATAGGTATCATTAGATAAATAATATTGAATCAAAACGTGTTTGGGACACTAAGTTGAGAATCGATTGAAGAAATTATATCTTGTATACATTGCATTATGTAGTGCGACTGTACTAAATACTTTTTTAATGTGATAAGTGGCAGACGAGCAGACGGATCACCTGATGGTAAGCGATTGCCGCCACCCATGGACACTCACGACACCAGTGAAGTCACAAGTGCGCTGCCAATTTTTAAACACCCCTTTCCCCCAGATTGGGCCTCGGGTACCCTCACACACGCAGCGAAACACAGCACAGTGCTGTTTCACGCCGGTTTTTGTGAGGCCGTGGTATCACTCCGGTTGAGCCGGCCCATTCATGCCGAAGCGTGGCTCTCCCACGGTCACTTTACATCAATCTCCATTTCTCAAATTAAGGCACTCCCTGTACGAGTACTAAGTAACGATAGTACATTCAGACCCGAACACAGTACACTCAGAGATTAGATTGAAAATTTAAAACTTTTTTTTTATATGAGAGGTGGCAGACGAGCAGACGGATCACCCGATGGTAAGCAATTCCGCCGCCCATGGATACCCGCATCACCAGTGGAGTCACAAGTGCGCTGCCAACCTTT
>JADPWL010002413.1:0-10596 GCA_019059595.1 Marasmia exigua | reverse complement strand
CATCTGAAATAATAGACAAAGAATTTATGTATTAAATCGGGTAAGATGAATATAGGAGGGCAAGATGAATCAGGCAGATTCATCTTACCCGAAGGGGTACTTAATGTATTGTAAAATAACCCAAAATTCAAATAAAAGCGCCATTGAAAAACGGACCCAACCAAACCAATTCTCATGAAATAACACTACTTATGAGTAATTAACCAAAGATTGGAACAATTTAGTGAGCAGAATATTTCAAAACGTACTTACCGTAAATATTTTAGTGAACCAATGCTGTTTAATTTTTCGTACTTGACAAGCGTGCGTCTCCTATTATGACTAGGTTCGCACTGCACCCTGCGCCCCCGCGTCACCCCCCGGCCTCTAATGCTAGTAGTGGCCGTATGTCGATTAAATAGAAAAAGATATTAGACTGATTCATTTTGCCCGCTATATTTAACTTGCCCTCCCTTCCCCTACGCTTCATTTGGAACTTCAACTATGAGATAGATTCAGAACAGAGAGCGACTCGATTAGAATGACCCCTTATTTGAATTATTTTACCAAGTGTCATACATACCATAGATTTTTATTACTATTAGACTAAAGATCATTTTTCTGTGACACTAATGGCTGTCATTTCAATCGATCTTATGTCAACCTATCTCTTTCCCTGCATGACTCGTTCCCTGTATTGCCGACGGAACTGACTCACTCGTTCTCTAGCTATCAATGTTCATCTTTAGTTCGTCGCTCATTCGTATCAGTGGAATACAGTGAGTCAGTGAACAAGTTGACTGATTGAACCTTTTTTTTTCCCAAGGGAAACCATTATGGCCGTCACCTTGCTACATGTAGGGAACAAGGTGGTGTGTGGGACTCAAACCCTAACTGAAACCCCTGGGGTGTCCATCTCCGCGCGATCGCGGTCGGAAACCCTACAGCCGGGACTAGACCGTACCGACCGATTGAACCTATCCGATCTTGAGATCCAAATGAGCCGAATGATACATTCGGAGCGAGCATTCGTGATTTGGATCAGTGTATTATCTATCTGAAGCGGATCACTGAGTCGTTTCAGTGAAGAGATACACACGACTACAAACCACTTTATATCAGGTGACGTTGAGATGAAATGCGTGTCTATTTTTTATGCTTGAGGCGACAAATGAGCAAGCGGGCCATCTGATGGAAAGTAAAGTAGGCAACGCCGCGCCGCCCATGAACATGGATCCGCGAAATCAGAGAGAGAGAGAGAGGGATAAACTGATGCCGGACTTTTTAAAATAGAGTAAAATAGGATATGTTCAAATGACTGTCTTTGAAGATACGTAGATAAAAAATACTATTTATGTATAATCTATCTACACCCTTTTTTTAGTTTGCACAAATAACTTACTGTATCAGAATGATGAGATCCGCAGGAGAACTAAGGTCACAGACGGAGCCCAAAGGATCGCATGCCTCAAGTGGCAATGGGCAGGGCACATAGCGAGGAGAACAGACGGCCGTTGGGGCGGAAAGGTCCTCGAGTGGAGGCCACGTACAGGAAGTCGCAGCCGTGGCAGGCCTCCTACAAGGTGGACCGATGATCTGGTGAAGATCGCGGGAATCCATTGGATGCGGGAGGCACAGGACCGATCTGTGTGGAGAACATTGGGGGAGGCCTATGTCCAGCAGTGGACGTCTATTGGCTGAAATGATGATGATGATGATGATGACAAATAACTTAAGGGAAGAAGTACGTTAAGTTCGTTTACTTTAATATGAACACTTTTCTCTTAAAAACAAAAAAAAGGGATAAATTGTACAAAAAAACACATTAAATAAAATCATGAAAAATTAAGACACTTTAGCACTCTACTTTTTACCGGACTACGGCAAGCCAAAAAGGAAGGGTTATGATTTTAGCAGTCTACATCACATACATTGATCTGACTCCGAGATAGGTAGCTCAAGCACCTGTGTTATAGATTATCGAAATCAACAGTGTATGGCCCGCCCTCGCTTCGCTTCGGTAATTTAATTTTAAAACAAAATATTTACAAATTGTATTTTTCTTTACGAACTTGATTTCAATTATTAACCAATTCTAAGATTATAGCTAAGTAGGTAGGTATTGAACAGAGACTAAAAATGCTGAAATGCCTTTCATTCATTTTGCATATATTTTCATGACTGATGAGCACTGAATATGGCGAATCTTCCATACGACGTTTAAACCTTTTTTCTTAATTATATGTATGTATAGTCATAGTCACATATTTTAATGCAACATTTTGGTACATAGTAATTATATAGAGTAGTCTCCATTTTATTTCACGTCCTAACAGATAATGTTTGAAAAGAAGATGTAGATAACATGAGGACTATCGCCTGTGGTATTTCCGGACGGATACGACCTAAAAACCTTCAAGAAAAGAGCGTATGTCTTTTCAAAAGTGCCGACCTTTTGAAAAGAAATACGCTCTTTTCTTGAAGGTTTTTAGGTACTTGTGACTCCTCTGGTGTTACAGGTGTCCATGGGCGGCGGTAATCGCTTACCATCAGGTGATCCGTCTGCTCGTCTGCACCCTATCTCATAAAAAAACTAAGTAAGTACCGGCAGCACTTTTTATACACGGAGCAATTCACCGCTCCATCTCCTTTTATACAGGAACTGATCTTTAGAAACTTTTTGCGCGGCTAAAAATAATCTTTTGGTGGGACGCATTTTTCCTTATGAACTACATTTTTCTCGCTATTTTGTCGACTTTTACTGGGATAGAAATAGGATTTAGCCCTAAATAGCATGTCATGCGCATCGCTTTCGTCAATTGACGATTGCTTGCAGCTTGTGTCCATATTTCTTATCCTAACTAAACTTTATTCACAGAGCGGCATTATCGCATAATTACCTATTTTATATTTAATTTATTACATAAATTATTACTGAGCTCTAAATTGAATTTGAATTGTAAATCGAATGTCGTCTGGCAAAATTTTGTCCGCAATTTAACTACCAAATAATCGGGCTTTACATTCAAATTTAATCTGTAAAACCGTGTGTTTAATTCATAATTCTTGTAATTAAATTATGCCAATACTTACTTGGTGGGTATATAACCTACAAGCCTCGGTGGCGCAGTGGTTGGTGGGTCGCACTTTAAAGCGACGGCTGCGCAAGATGGTTCGGGTTCAATACCCGGGTCGGGCTAAAAATTTGTACGTAAGTTTTCGGTAAGAAATTCTTAGTGGCAGTCTGGAAGTTGACGGTGTTGTTCCCCCGTGCCTCGAAATGCACGCTAAGCTGCGTTGGTTCTGCGCCCGATCCCTCTCCGGTCGTGTCACACTAGTGTCCCATCGGAATATTAGGGTAAGGGAATAGAGAGTGCACATGTGTTTGCGCACACACTTGAGCACTATAATATATCCTGCGTACGGGGCCGCCGTAGGTAGCCGTAATTGGTTGGAGGATATTATTATTATTACCTACAAGCTTTTTTGTCGTAGAAGAGTGAAGATTCGTCTTCGAGACACCTCCATCGCGTCCGTTGTATCTGCAACGAGCTAACTAAAAGTGCCGTCAGCTAACTAAAAGCGACTCCCTGTGGTTTAGCGACCTTTTAGTTAGCGGACGTCATTGTGGGCTCTCTATTTGCTTACCAACAGGCTAAGTACTGTGCCACTTTAAAAAAATATTATCGTCTCCATAAATTACTCATGCTATGTACTTAGCTAGGTAAAATGATGATTTCCAAGATGGCTGGTGTAAGGTTTTTTAAGTAATCGGTAAACATAAACAGACGGATCACCTGACGGTAAGCGATTGCCGCCGCCCATGGACAATCTAGTAAAGTCACAAGTTGCTAATGTTTAAACTCCCCTGCCCCACGGGCCTTCGGTATCTCCGGTCTATCCTCACTCACTGGGCGAAATATACGCAGCGCTGCTTCACGCCGGTTTTGTGTGAGACCGTGATTATACACCGTGCTTCTTACACACTTATCGGGGGCATTATGCTGATGATAAAAAACATTTTCCCCCAAGTTACATAGGGTCTAATCTGAAAAAAAAAAATTGTCTCCCAATTTCACAATTTTCACCAATAAGCTAATTAATTTTGTATTGGAAGGTGTTTTTTTTTTCTGCGATAAAAACTTATATTCCTCGTGGGAAAATGTTTGTTTTCATCAGCATAATGCTCTCGATAAGGGAGTAAGGAAAAGTCCTCGAGTGGAGGCCACGTACAGGAAGTCGCAGCCGTGGCAGGCCCCCAACAAGGTGGACCGACGATCTGGTGAAGGTCCCGGGAATACATTGGATACGGGCGGCAAAGGACCGCTCTGTGTAGAGAACATTGGGGGAGGCCTATGTCCAGCAGTGGACGTAGACCGTAGGACCAGGATAGTTGGCAGTTGGCACTCTTTGAGGGCTTAGGCCACGTTTAGCAGTGGACGATAGACTGATTGATAAACTACCTTTAACTGCTGAAGCTGCTCCTTGAAGTCTGACTCGGCGAAGGTGATGGACGCCGCGCAGGTGATGTTGGCCGCTTCCAGCTGCGTCACCAGCTCGTTCACCGCCAGGGAGTAGATCTCTTCGTTCTGCGAGAACGCTGTCACGGTGTCCCAGCCGAACTGTCTGGAAACATCATCAGTATTACACTGGCTGCTTACGTTTATATTTTCCATCGAATATCGTCGTTGAGCTTGGTCAAATCCATACTTTTCAGAATAGATAAAATTCTAACTTGTCCTGAATGATTGAAGGAAATGATTTTGGGTTGATGGGCGGTATCAGAAAGATGAGAAGGGGTCCAACCAGAAGTGATACAGTATTAAATCCCCCAGAAGATAATGTTATACTGTACTAGCTTTTGCCCGCGGCTTCGCTCGCGTTAGAAAGAGACAAAAATAGCTTAAGTTCGTATCCGTCCCAGCAACCGTCAGCACTAAAAAAATCACATAAATCCGTCGCTACGTTTTTCCGTTAAAGACGGACAATCTGACAGACACAAACACTTTCAGATTTATAATAATAGCGGTTTTACCAAATTTTAATATCAATGAACACGTATTCTCCTGGTTTGTGTGCCCATCAATCTAGCGTTGAAGTGTCCCAACACAGTCTATTAGGAAAGTTCCATGCAATCTCCCGAAATCAATCAAGAGCCGAGTCGCGTTCCACATTGGACAACATAAGGCCCCTTACTGCTACACTTTGGAGTGGCCAATCTCCAGTATAGGGAATAGTATGTCTTAGTACTAAGTTACAAATGCACGTGACAGTTCCCTGAATAAGTAATTCAAGTTCACTTATGTATATTAAAAGCCTATTTTTTTCACTCACTCTTTCTAGACCAAAGTAGTTCAGGTACTTCAGAGTGCATAGAATAATTTAGACAAATTAATACGCGAAGTTAAAATATTACGAGCTAGAAAAAGACATTTTCTGATATCTATATCAGTAGACCACTTAGTTCATCGGAGCCAGGTCCATAACTTTCACTCGGTAATTTAATTGAACTAAAATAAGGAGTGATTTGCTGAAATTCTCGTATAACTACTGATTCAAATTTAAAATTAACTTCTGAATTTAGTTCTTTAAATTATTGTAACACTCTTCTTACTTGAGTGAATGGTTATGCGTAGCGTGAAAATTGTTTGAGCAGAACTAAGGCTCTGCGATGTTTGATTGGATGGCTAATAGTCAATCTTGGGGTAGATAACATTTACACTAGGGCCAGTGGTTTCGCAAAGCGTAGTTGGTGTAGCTAAATTGCTTTTACTGTTTGACGTTTAAGTATACTATTTTAGGGAGGGGAACCTAAGTAGTCATACTCACTCAAATGTCTCTGAGGTAATGGCGGCAAAGCGTAGTTGGGTGTAACTAAATTGCTTTTACTGTTTGACGTTTAAGTATGCTATTTTAGGGAGGGGAACCTAAGTAGTCATACTCACTCAAATGTCTCTGAGGTAATGGCGGCAAAGCGTAGTTGGGTGTAACTAAATTGCTTTTACTGTTTGACGTTTAAGTATACTATTTTAGGGAGGGAAACCTTAGTAGTCATGCTCACTTAAATGTCTCTGAGGTAATGGCGGCAAAGCGTAGTTGGTGTAGTAGCTAAATTGCTTTTACTATGTTTGACGTTTAAGTTTACTATTTTAGGGAGGGGAACCTAAGTAGTCATGCTCACTTAAATGTCTCTGAGGTAATGGCGGCAAAGCGTAGTTGGTGTAGCTAAATTGCTTTTACTGTTTGACGTTTAAGTATACTATTTTAGGGAGGGGAACCTAAGTAGGCATGCTCACTCAAATGTCTCTGAGGTAATGGCGGTAAAGCGTAGTTGGTGTAGCTAAATTGCTTTTACTATGTTTGACGTTTAAGTATACTATTTTAGGGAGGGGAACCTAAGTAGTCATGCTCACTCAAATGTCTCTGAGGTAATGGCGGCAAAGCGTAGTTGGAATAGCTAAATTGCCTTCACTGTTTGACGTTTAAGTATACTATTTTAGGGAGGGGAACCTAAGCAGTCATGCTCACTCAAATGTCTCTGAGGTAATGGCGGTAAAGCGTAGTTGGTGTAGCTAAATTGCTTTTACTATGTTTGACGTTTAAGTATACTATTTTAGGGAGGGGAACCTAAGTAGTCATGCTCACTCAAATGTCTCTGAGGTAATGGCGGCAAAGCGTAGTTGGTGTAGCTAAATTGCTTTTACTGTTTGACGTTTAAGTATACTATTTTAGGGAGGGGAACCTAAGTAGTCATGCTCACTTAAATGTCTGAGGTAATGGCGGCAAAGCGTAGTTGGGTGTAGCTAAATTGATTTTACTATGTTTGACGGTTAAGTATACTATTTTAGGGAGGGGAACCTAAGTAGTCATGCTCACTCAAATGTATCTGAGGTGGTGACGCCAAAGCGTAGTTGGTGTTGCTTTTACTATGTTTGACGTTTAAGTATACTATTTTAGGAAGGGGAACCTAAGTAATCATGCTCACTCAAATGTCTCTGAGGTAATGGCGGCAAAGCGTAGTTGGTTTAGCTAAATTTCTTTTACTATGTTTGACGTTTAAGTATACTATTTTATGGAGGGGAACCTAAGTAGTCATGCTCACTCAAATGTCTCTGAGGTGGTGGCGCTATGTGGCGGGTCATTGCATTCCCTCATAAGGTTGAGTGTAAATGATAGCTGACACATACGTCATAATATTAATTTTATTATTTCATTCATTTTATATTGTTACAATGCAACAGTATGGCTCGGTATGAGGATTATAAAATATTGTTTGAAGGTTTGGCGATTAAAAAGAGTAACTGGCGAGTGTCACAATCAGAAACATCTTTCCGAGTCGGTGGTAGAATCACATTATGTTTTTTCTTAAGTATATTTTATGTATTAACATATATGTATTGTATTTACATGTTACTTAAATGTATGACGATTTGATTTGTAAGTGCTGTGTACTAGCCTATGCAAATAAAGAATTTTCTTTAATCCTTTCTTTAGTCTTTATTTTGATTAATCCTAGCCCTAGCCCTAAATTGAGGTGTTACCTAACTGCTGTGGAAACCATAAGGAGAATCCTACTAATATTTTAAATGCTAAAGTTTGTTAGGATGTATGGATATTTTTACACTTATACGTGCAGACAGCTGGACCAATTTTGATAAAATTGTTATGCAGGAACATTAATTATGCGGATAACACCGCTGCGTGCAGCTATTTCACATCCTAATAGTTATATATCAAACAGTCTGCAATTTACGAGGAGGTCGTCGGTTCGATCCTCACCCTGGACAAAAATCGTGTGATGAACACTGGTGCTTATTGAGTGTCTGAGTGAAAATATGTATTTAATTCAAATATTATATTTGTGATTATGTATTTATTATATATATCGTACTGAGTAGCTTAATCACATGTGCTTAGATCCGTAGATCTATGTGGTATGAATTTGTATTCATAACGATGATAATATCCTCCAACTACGGCTACGGTGGCCAATCTCAACGATCAGCCACTTACGCAGGATATATTATAGTGCTCAAGTGTTTGCGCAAACACAAGTGCACTCTCTATTTCCTTACCCTCATATTCCAATGGGACACTACTGTGACACGACCGGAGAGGATTAGGACGCAGGACCAACGGCTTAACGTGCTTTCCGAGGCACGGGGGTACAAGACCGCCAACTTCCAGACTACGGGCTGACACTGAGAATTTCTTTACAGAAAAACTCAGGTACAAATTTTGGCCTGACCCGGGGATCGGTCCCGGGACCTCAAGCGAAGCCGTCGCTTTAAAGTTCGACGCACTACCCACTGCACCAACGAGGCAGTCATAAGTCCGTTGACTTATGACTGCCTCGTTGGTGACTGCCTTAGATGACTATTTATCATTGTAGCTTGTTAGGTACAATGATAAATAGTCATCTAAGGCCCGAAATGAGAGGAGCACCCTCAAACAAGTTTTGCTCGGTTGCCAGGGACGCGATGAATAGGCAGGACGCGATGAATAAGGAGGCAGATCACACAACCCGTAAACCATAAATCAATATTTCACAACATCACATACATTGATGTTACTTCGAGATAGTTAGCTCAAGCACCTGTGTTGGATATCAGAATCAGCAGCAGAATTACAAATATATACATTTAATACTTTTCTTTTGTAAATACACAATAATAATACATAGAAAACACCCAGACCAATACAAACATCGCAATCGCTTGCAATCATCTGACTGTCCGTCTGCTCGTTTAAACCACCTAACACATAAAAAAAATACATGTTCATGCACACAAATGTTCAGGGATCGAACCTGCAACCCTTGCACTAGAGGTAGCGTTTACTACCACTGATCCAAACGGGTCGTTATGATAAATAAAACCCAACTACGACAAAAAACGTCGCTGAAAAAGTATAAAATAAGCCTTCGCTGTCAATTTATGCAATATTCACTATGTAGAGATAAAATTTCATGTTTGGAAAGGCGTAGTCACACGTTAAATATACTACCCTTTGACAACGTGTGACTGCGGATTTCCAAACATGAAATTTTATCTCTACATAGTGAATATTGCATAAATTGACAACGAAGGCTTATTTTATACTTTTTCAGCGACGTTTTTTGTCGTAGTTGGGTTTTAGTTTTTTTACTTTTATTTTATTTGTACTATTTTGGTGTCCAAGTGCTAGTAATATATATATATATTCAAAATGTACAAGTCAAGCGCTTTCAAATGATACCAAACACGGCATATTTATCATAACTTTATTTTTTTACTCTGTATGTTTTGTCCGCTAGAGGGCGCCACATTAGATTTTGTGAAACTTCATATAGCCTATAACCAGCGGACGATCAAGACGCTTATAATGATATGTCATTTGTCGAATTCTGATAAGTAGTTAAGAAGTTACGTGGAAACAGATGAACATACATACATACATACATACATACATAGCCTGTCAAAATCATAACCCTCCTTTTGCTTTGCCGTAGTCGGGTAAAAAGAAGTAGAATGCTGTGGCGAGCAACTGACAAACCGGCGGAATAACAAGTGACAAATACGTCAAACTTATTCGATTGAGCGGTAAAATAAGAAAATCTTCTATGGTCTAAAACTAAGTCTATGGTGAAAATTTGTAGCGCGGTATTGTAATAAAAAGTTTATAAAATATCGTGAATAATTGTCTTATATTCCGCATTCTCTAACAATACGTATGAGTATTGCTTTGCAATTCTCCAAAGCCACATACTAATTAGCTGCTATGTTGTCGAAATTGCGGTTCTGTAATTGACAAGCTTTCGGCCTCAACCACAGCTCCGTTGGGCTAGTGACGACATAATCGTCAGTTTATTACCTAATATCTTCGATCGATGGTAGCTCAATGGATACGAACGCGCCTTCCACGCAGGTGGTCGAGGTTCGAATCCGAGCATGCACCAATAGTTTTTTCAAATCTATGTGCGTATTTTTACCATTACCATCTGCTCGGCGGTAAGGGAGAACATCGTGAGGAAACTTGCACGTTTCGGAAAAAGTTTCTGAAACGTGTAACCATGATTCAGTTGGTCTGGTTTCCGTGTTAAAATGGGTTGCCAAGGTCAGACGGCAGTCGCTTCATTGTAATTACCAGACGCCCCCAATCCTGAATTATGGTCTAAGCGTACCCTGGGCTCCAAAGCGACAGCTTTGGACGCGACCGGGAATTACACGCTAAGATGAAGGAAGAATGGATCTTCGATCATATAGAATTTATAATCGAAGCCTAATATTAATGAACTACATACGCAAAATTCTTTGTCTGTTTCGTGACAAGAGTATTTTTACGATCGAACGTCCAGTGCCACCCGATAACGTATCGAGGTTTTTTTTGTGTTCGTTATTTACCTACTTAAGGTAACGGATAGGGAACACTAGCGACGCCAATTGATTTAAATTGTTTGCTAGTAAACCATATATCTTTTAAACAATCTCGGAAAGCACTTATACTATTTATTTAACACTTACATATGGGTGATTCTCTGAAATTTGTCATTCCGGTTTCTTGGCGTCTGATTTCTATGGGCTCAAAATATTGTTCAAATTAGAAGTTTATATTGAAATCAGAAGAAGTTTAAATTAA
>JADPWL010002412.1:0-13030 GCA_019059595.1 Marasmia exigua | reverse complement strand
ATTGAAAACAACCCCAGAACATCTGTGAAGAAAATCCCCCACAAAAGTCGTATCTGTGACATCGTAACCTGTTAACTTGACTTAATGACTGACCATCGTCGGTCTCATTAATTAAAATGTCCCCTCATGTACTTTTTGTGGGACATTTGTTACTTCCTGCCTGTCCCTTCTGTGGGGTGCGTTGAGGGTTAGAGGCTTTTAATACATTTTGGGATAAGCGGCCAAGGGGCCAAGTTTTGTCAATATTTTAATATTATTAGCATATAATTTTCCATTTTTTTTTTATTTGGACAAACACGGACTACTTAGAACTCATATTTACTTAATATCAAGTGTTAAGGAGGTAAAATGTTGGTCTAACACAAATAGGTTATTGTTTAATTTTGAACTGAGCATCGTCATCGTCAGCCCATTTAAGTCCCCACTGCTGGGGCACGAGCCTCCCTCAATCACATAAGGGGTAATTGCCATACTCACCACGCTTGGCAGACGGGTTGGCGAGGGTTTTGATATAAATGCAGAGTTTTCCTTCTCTGGGGTGCTGATGATCATGCCAGCAGCTTTACCTTAGTCGCCTTTTACGACACCTCGGTAAGAGTGAGGGTGGCCTTTTCTACTCTGCCGGGGCCCACACGTTGAAATGACCATTGCTACTTTTATTTAAATACTAACAAAAGTTAGTCAGTACTATTTACAACAATGAATCATAATGTTGCTTGAAAAGAAATATAAATTATGAGAGTTGATTATCTTTTACTTGAAATTGAGACCTTATCTTATCTTATCTTTCTATTGGGGGCTGACTAGGAGTAGCCAGCGACACTTCGACCCAATGGGATCTTTTGTGTCATCCCCATTGCCCTATATTCCTACTATCTCCCTGTGAATATATTGCATTAGATGCAATATACACTTCAAGGGGAGTAGCCTGTAATCTTCTGGGCTAGGATAAGCTAAGCCCATCAGCCTCATTCTCATGCCTGCCAACGCGTCGCATTCACACAACAGGTGTGATATGGACTCGTCCTGTTCGCCACAGGCTCTACAGGTAGTGCTGCTGGCCAGTCCCATTTTGCACAGGAAGTCTTTAGTGCCAAAGTGTCCTGTGAATGCTCCCACGAGCAGACGCATCTGGCCCTTATCGACACTGCACAACTTACTGTTGAATCCCGTGGCCATATTTCCAATGAATTTTTTGGAGTGCTCCAGTCCAACTGTTGCTTGCCACTCCAGGTTTCGTTTTTCATTGCCATGTGCATCAAAAGCTGCCCTAACGGTACTCGCGGAGAGTCCCACAAATGGCTCAGGTCCAACAAATCTCCGTTCCGAGCCCTTACGAGCCAGTTCATCGGCTGCCTCGTTCCCGAGAACCCCTACATGTCCTGGCACCCATACTAGCCTGACCGTGTTCTGTCTGCCAAGTTTATTGAGAGTCTTCACACAGTTCAGAACTAGCTTGGAGTCTACCCTGTATGAATTCAGGGCCTTAAGCGCAGCTTGGCTGTCACTGAGAATGTAAACAGTTTTCCCCACAACATTGCAGTTTACAATCTCCTGTGCACAAGCAATTATAGCGTAAGTTTCCGCTTGGAAAACCGTTACATATTTGCCCATGCTTTGACTTATGGTACATCCATTAGAGTAGATACCAGCGCCCGATCCCGATTCCATTTTGGAACCATCGGTGTACCATATGAGACTGTCCTTATCGGGGTGTTGTAGACCTTGTCTCCATTCATCCCTCGTAGGGACCGTGATTTTAAAGTACCTTTTGAATATGTGCAATGGCTGCATTTTGTCGCAACCCATGCTTATTATTCCTCTGAGGTCCCTTGAGATCTTCAATTTCGTGTGTCGAGTTACAGGCAAGTCGACACTCCATAGCCCATGCACAGATAGTCTGTTTAGTGCCTTCATGGCTTCTACCTCAACTATAATGTGCAATGGTGGTAGATCCAGCAAGACCTCCATCGCTGCCGTTGGCGTTGTAGTGAACGCCCCCGTGACAGCCATACAGGCTAGTCGCTGCACTTTTGACAGCGCCTTCCTGCATGTTTCTAGTTTAGACCTTGGCCACCAGACGATGCTTCCATACGTAATTATTGGTCTTATCATCATCATGTATAGCCATTTGATGACCTTGGGCTTCATCCCCCAGGTCCTCCCATACGTAGAACGAATCATATTGAAGACCCTTTGGGCCTTTTCTATGGTCTTGTCCACATGAGGTTTCCACGTCAGTTCTTTATCTAAGATTACACCCAGATACTTCACCTCCGTTGACCATGGTATCTGCGATCCATTCATAAAGAGAGCCCTTAGCCCCGTCAGGTCCCTCTTTCTAGTGAACGGCACCACAGTTGTTTTCCCTACATTGACGGATAAATGGTTACTTTCACACCATTCTTCCACTATGTTTAGGGCCCCTTGCATGAGATGAGATACCGTATCTGGGAATTTACCATTAATAAGTATCACCAAATCATCCGCATATCCGACCGTTAAGTACGGACCTTTGTTTAGTAGTTCTAAGAGCGAATCAACTACTAGGCACCATAGGAGTGGTGAAAGGACCCCACCTTGAGGGCAGCCTTTTGTAGTCATAGCTCTTATTTCTTCTCCCATTAACTCAGAACTAATTATTCTGCCCTTGAGCATGCTGTCTGTCCACCTACAAATAGTTGGTTCTATGCCATGATTTGTCGATGCCTTTTCTATGGCATCAAAGGTGGTTCGATCGAATGCTCCCTCTATGTCCAGGAATGCGCCAATGCATATTTCCTGGCTCTCTAAAGCTTGCTCCGCTCTGCTTACTACATAGTGCAATGCTGTCTCAGTGGATTTTCCTTTCTGATAGGCACACTGTAGCCCGTGGAGAGGAAGTCTATTTAGCATTCCCTCCCTTACATGTCTGTCTACTAACTTCTCCAGGGTTTTCAAAAAGAACGATTCGAGACTAATTGGCCGAAATGCGTTAGCTTCCTCATAGTCTACTTTACCTGGTTTCGGTATGTAGATGACCTTAACTCGTCTCCATGTCTTCGGAATATATCCAAAGGCAATGGAGGCCCTATACAGTCTACACAGGTGTGAATTCAAGATTCCAACACCCTGCTGAAGTATAATGGGATAGATCGAGTCAGGACCAGGTGATTTAAACGGCCGAAAACCGTTCAAAGCCCATGCAACCTTACCCTCATCTACCACCTTCCTTGCAGTATCCCAATCTGCTTTGGTTGTACGGTATTGTTCTTCAACCAAGCTTGTCGGGTCCTCCTGTTCCTTATCTATCACAATACAATCTGGAAAGTGTGTGTTGAGCATTACTGCTAGAGTCTCCTTTCCTGATCCTGTTCGCTGCCCGTTGGCATCCTTGACAGTTGTCAATGGGTGCGCTTTTACCGTTGAGATTACCTTGCAGAGTCTCATTCCTTCTGGAATGCTGTTGATGGATTCACAGTGTTCTCTCCAGGCCTTACGTTTGGCTTTCCGCACAGCTTTATTATAGTTGGTCAAACATCGTGCATAGCTCCCGTAGTCTTTTGTTGACCTGGCGTTATTAAACGCCCTTCTGGTTTCCTGCCGCAGCTTGACCAATTCTGGCGTCCACCATGGTACCTTTTTAGCCCTAAGTTCCTTTTCAGGGCAGTTGTTAGTCCAAGCTGTGCTCACAGCCCGCACCAAATTGTCTGCTGCAAGCTCTATGTCTAGTGAGGAATTGAGCTTACCCTTAGAATCCTTGAGAACTTCCCGCAGATCACTCCTGTAACTTTGCCAGTCTGTGTTCCTAGGATTCCTTTTTCGAAGCACTGGAGCTGATACCAGCGTCCTGTACTCAAAGCACACATAATTATGATCAGATAAGGTTATCTCATCAGAAATATGCCAATTAACAATCTTCGAGCTGGCCCTATTATTGGCTAACGTGATGTCAATTACCTCCGCTCGTCTGCAGTCTACGAACGTTGGCCTATTACCTTTATTTAGAATGTGCAAAGAAGTGCTTACCACATATTCCAGTAGTTTCTCTCCCCTCACATTTACATCCGAGCTTCCCCAGACCGTGTGGTGTGCGTTGGCATCGCATCCCATGATTAGGTCCAAGTTCTCCCGGCTGCCATATTCAACAAGGTCCTTGATCCTGCCAGATACAACTTCCTTGTCCGTATAGTCGAAGTATGCAGAGGTCAGAATAACCGTATCCTGCCCTCCTCTCTCCCGCAAGTTGACCTTAACCGCCGTAAGGTCCCTAGAACAGAAATTGTATAAGGGCATTGCATCTATGCCATTCCTGACGTAGACGCAAGTCCTCATATCATTAATGGTACAGTTATGAAAAATTACACCACCCGTTCCACCCAAGCCACTAATCCTTCCCTTTCTTAAATTAAATTAAATTGAGACCTTAAAGTTTACTGCTCTTTGAAAAGCAAATTAATTTGGTGAAATTCGTTCATTCAAATTTAACCACTCAGCTACTTTAAGTTACAAGTATTGTATTTCGAGGTTATAACTTTATTTGAACCACTTTGCTTTTAATTAATGGAACTTAATATCATCCATGATTGTTAAAGTTTGAAAGGTAGTTTTGAAAATAAGTATTTGCTATTTCAATAGATAAATTGGCTGTTTAATCGTCTTAATACCTGCAATGAATAATACATATAGCAAGAGAAAGTAGACAAAAAAAGTGCTAATAAACTGACCACTAGGGGTCCAAGAACGTGCGAAATGGAGAAGTCCAAGTATGAAAGCAGTCCAAAGCTTAGAATGCAACCGGGACAAAACGCTAAGATGATGATGCAATAAATAGCACCTTTAATATTCAATCGCGTTCAAATTTCACAGTTTCATATGGTCTTAAAAAACAATATTAAACCACAAACTCCCCGCTAAATAATTTTAAAAACTTTGCGCATTTATGTCGGTTTAATTTGAATAGGAAAGGAAACAAATACTTATATCATCCCCGGTACGTGTCTAAATTGTTTTTATTCTACATTGCGGCGTCAGAACTTTGCTCTATTTTTACCGACCCACGTTGTGCGCCAGTGTTGTGACTTTTTTGCGGAATGCCTGTGTAGGGTTGGTATGCTTTAAAATTCTTTTGTACACAACGTTGTTGTGAATAATTTAGACACCATTTTGTCACGCGTTAATAGGGATGTGAATGGTGGTATAAAATATCGATAATATGGCCGAGTGTTTTGTGAGATTAATTTATGCTAAGTTTCTTCAGAAACAATGGTTATGATTGCCTGCATATGTGTTAGGGAAAAGGCGTCGCGGTCTGAAAAATAACGAAAAAATATTTATAATAATGTGAATGAATCAATGGTGTCGCTGTTCTATACCTCGGCTATCCCCAATACAATAAAATTTGATGATAGCAAGGGGCGTCTTCCTCGCACCTCACAGTCGGTTCGGGGTGAATTTAAAAAGTGTTGCTAAATTGAACCAGAGACATTCAACGCTTGGGTACAACATAATAAAAATATGGTTGTCGGTAAACGACTGCTGCCTAGTGCCCCGCTCTATATTTCTTGTCTAGTTCGCAACATATTCGCGTCTGGACGCTGTATTTGGACGCAACGTTAACTTCTAATTGCCTAATTAGATCATCAAATTTCCTGCCTGTCTGCGTGATACTATGCTTTAGGGTACAGGAACGTTGCGAAGAAGCTGATTGTTTTCATCGTTTTCACATGCATATTGCGTCTCTTTTGTTTGAACTCGGGTGGTATATCCTCTGTTCTTGTCCTGCCAACCAGCCTTGCAAATTGCCTCAACTTAAAATTCATTTTGTCACTTTTGAGCGCATACTTTAACATCAATATGTGGTCGATCATCATTATCATCATCATCATCATTTCAGGCAATAGACGTCCACTGCTATAGATAGGCCTCCCCCAATTTTCTCCATCGTCGGTCCACCTTGTGGGGGACGCCACAGCTGCGACTTCCTGTACGTGGCCTCCACTCGAGGACCTTTCCGCCCCAACGGCCGTCTGTTCTCCTGCTATATGCCCTGCCCATTGCCTCTTGAGGCATGCAATCCTTTCGTTTTTTTTTGGTCGATATCGTAACATAATATCGACATCCCTATCTTTTCATCTTTTTAAATATATCCATACCTTTTTGCTAATGAGTTTTTATCACATCTTAGCGTGTAATTCCCAGTTGCGTCCAAAGATGTCGCTCTGGAGCCCGGGCTAAGCCTGGACAATGATTCCTGATTTGAAGAGTCTGATAATTACAATGAAGTGACTTCGGTCCGACCTTCGCAACCCTTTAACAAAGGAAACAGACCAACTAAACACCTTTCAGAAATTATCCGAAACATGCAGGTTTTCTCACGATCGCGCGATCTTTTCTCTCATCGCCGAGCTAATGGTGCATGCTCAAATTCAAACCCGGTCCACCGGTTTGAAAGGCGCGTTCTGAACCACTGAGCTACCATCGCTCTCTCTCGCTGATGAATATTTATGTGTAGGCTTATTTTGTGCCTATTCATAGAACACCTTAGCTGCTCTGGTTGGGATTTTAACATTTGCGTCTAGGTGGCCACTGGCAGCCTTTTTTTATGTGGCAGACTAGTAGACGAATCACCTGATGGTAAACGTATGCCACCGCCAGTGAAACCGACACCAGTGGAGTCACAAGTACGCTGCAAATCCTTAAAACTCGGATTAGGTTACCAGTATCCTAAATGAAGTAGTCTCCATTACTGTCTCCACTCTACCAGCACTTTTAATTCCTACAACATGACATATGCTTTTTAGTACATATAGTTTTTGGATGTAATTTATTCTTGGTTTGGTTACGAATGAAACCCTTAAATTTAAAATAAATATGCCTTATATCTATAATAATATCTAATTTAAATCAAAAAGCAAGAAGAAAAAGTCCTGCTAAAACAAATAACAAGTTCTAGTAGATAAAAAAAATCGGAAACATTTCCTTAGGCTAACATACCTTTAAGGCTAAAATTAATTAAAATTAAATTAAATAAAAAATAAATAAATATTTCCCAACATCACATACATTGATCGGAATCCCAGATAGGTAGGTCAAGCACCTATGTTACGGATATCAGAATCAACAGTGGCATTACAAAATATACATGTAATACTTTTATTTTGTAAATACATACTTATAATACATAGGAAACACCAGACCAATACAAACAGACCTGTTCATGTACACAAATGTTTGTACTGTGCGGGGATCGAACCCTTGGACCAAAGGCAGCGTTCATTACCACTGTTCCAAACAGGTCGTCAAAATTAAATTTATTATGTGAGACAACATTATGTACTCACATATTTCATTTAAATTCCGCGATAAGTCCCATCTTAATAATTAATTATAGTTATTATGCAACGCGAAAATCTAAAAACTTTTAAGGCTACATTCAACCAATCTATATCCGTGGATAAATGTACATTTTTTACTATTCCGTTTTTTATTTTATATTACAATTAAATTGTATGACTTGGATGAGGATAATACAACATTGTATGAACGTTTGGCGTTTAAAATGAGTAACTGGCGAGTTTCTTGTCGGATATTCTCGACCAGAAACAACTTACCGGGCCGACGCGTCGGGTAGAATTAGAGATTAAACGAACTTACCTGTGAGTGAAGTTCTATCCTAATTATACAAAGGCTTCGTTCGAAGAGATCAGCATCCCACCCTCCCATAAAACTTACCCGATTAGTCGTAAAATAATAAATAAAACACTATATCTCTAAACTAAATGACGGTCATGGCGTAGTGCGGGGAAAAGTACGGTATAAGATACCCTACAAAAAAAAAAAAATAATAAAAAAAATAGAAATAAATAAAATATTCTCAATTAGTGCATGGAATGGTGAGTGCTATGCGTTACTACAAGTGTATATATGCTGATCTCTTCGAACGAAGCCTTTGTATAATTAGGATAGAACTTCACTCACAGGTAAGTTCGTTTAATCTCTAATTATACGACATGCTTCGTTCTCGAGATCAGCATATATACACTTGTAGATATTTAGAGATTTGAGTCGTAAAATAAACTAATACAATTCTTAATTTTAATTGAATCATTATATCGCACTCTTAGTAAGATAACGACTTAACTCAAAATTTCGGAAAAATGAGTTTTAGTGAAAAATCGACCTTATGGACCAAGTGTCACAGCATACTTCTTTAAAAAGCAACCTTATTCTGTAAACAATAACGTATAGAATTAATGAGTCACTATCTTTCCCGCCGCGCAGACCTCATTCGTTCATCGAATATCGACCAATTCAGTCTTGCGGCGGCGGTTGCGCGCGAGGGTTTTGTGAAACGCCGGCAGATTTGGAGATGCGTCAGTGTTTTACTAAAAAAATCGGTAATTTTGTTAAATATCTTTATTGTAATAATGACTGGTTTTTGAATAGGACTTTGTTTTACTAAACTTCTCTGAGTTGATATAGGCTCCATTTAAATTGAGTCTTTATTTTATTGAAATGTATTATAGGATCAATGACAAATTATTACTTAGGTCTATGTTTTTTTTTTAATCGTAAACAAAATATAACTCAAATCGAATTTGGTCTCTGTTTTGTTAAAAAAACTACATAACTGTTTTGTAATGTTTAAATTTAGGTCTTTTTTTCATAAAAAAAAATATTAATTCCAAGTCATAATTAAAAAAAGGTCTTCGTGTCATTTCATATAAGTTTCAACTTTTAAATTTAAGTCATGTGTTGTTTATACTTTCGTATCTCAGCTTTTCGCGGGAATTAGCCAAATTCACGCTAATACTATAATGAGGATTTCAAGGACACGGCCGTTAAATCGCGCAGTTATTGATTGAAACTCACATGCCGAGATCCGAGCGCGCAGGTATAGCTCGTGCGCGTCGTTTATATGAAGTTGGAATGCTGTTAGATAAATATTACCATTTAAAAGTGCCCATTTACGTTGATTTTGCTTACTGCGCGGATGCGGTGATGATGAGTGTGATAATTTGTGTGTAGTTAACGTTTGTGAATGTGATTGTGTGAGTGCTTTGTATGCAGGTTCCGTGAAAGATCCATCCACTTTCCTTAGCAGGCCTAGATGGGATTCAGGTGTCTTGGCTAATATTTTGTGGATCCTGGTAGCTTGGGCAGTGTCTTTGATGGACCCGCCAAATTTTTGCCAGGATCTCCTTTTTGCTTTCCTGAGCTCCCTATTAAAGCGTGTTAGCGTCTTCCTGTAAGCATCCCAGTTCTTGTCTTTTTTTGCCTTGTTAAATAAGGCACGGGCCTTTTGCCTCAGATGCTCCAGGTTCTTGTTCCACCAAGGCGCGTTCCTATTGCTCTTAGTGGTCTTAAGAGGACAATTTTCTAGATACGCTTTCATTAGGCTTCTGCCTAAGTCTTCTGCTGCGGCTTCTACTTGGACCACAGTTTTAATGTATTTAAAATCTCCAAAGTATAACCTAAGGGAGTTCCTAAAGCCCTCCCAGTTTGTTCCCATGGGGTCTCGGTACTTGTTCGGTTCCCTTGTTCCCGAGCATATTAAGTCGTACCTAATATGGGTGTGGTCGGACATGGACGGCTCATCTGAGACGTGTCGATTAGTTACTCGGTGTGCGAGATTACCTGAACACCATGTTATATCTAGTACTTCCTGCCTAGAACGTGTGGTGAAGGTTGGTTTGCTACCCACGTTAAGAACAAATTGATTGTTGGTGAGCAAGAAGTCAAACAAGGACTCACCTTTTGCGTTCGTGTCGGAGCTGCCCCATGATGTGTGGTGGGAGTTGCAGTCGGTACCCACCAACAGCTGGGTTTCTCTCTCCAAACAATATTCCACTACCGGCGTCACCTTGTACACCGGATCCTGGTCCTCTCCGGGTAGATATATGGAGCTGACTATGAGTGTCTCTGCACCTTTTCCCCCGGGGAAAATATACCTCTATATACGCCTCTATATATATAGGCCTCTATATACGCTGCAACTTGCCGTGTGGTCCCGGTAGAGTAGAATAGGCCACCCTCACTCTTACCGAGGTGTCGTAAAAGGCGACTAAGGTAAAGCTGCTGGCATGATCATCAGTACCCAGAGAAGGAAAACTCTGCATTGATATCTTAACCCTCGCCAACCCGTCTGCCAAGCGTGGTGAGTATGGCAATTACCTCTCATGTGATTGAAGGAGGCCCGTGCCCCAGCAGTAAGGACTTAAATGGGCTGACGATGATGATGATACGCTGCAACAGCGTACACAGAGAAGGGATCGGGAAGTAATTTATATCTCTCTTGAAGAGCATGCTTAATATCTTACCTGTCGAGTTTAGCCCCACTACCGTGGTTGTTTTCAGCCCCGGTTCTTGGATCAAGGCTATATCCAGGCCCTCAGAGAGGAATCTTTGGCAAAGGGCAGCTGTGGCTGCCTTTGAGTGCTGGAGGTTTACTTGTATCGCCTTAATCATTGTGTTGTTTTGGGGGATTGGGAGGGGAAGGGCTAGGAAATTTAGCTAAGACGGAGGGATGGGATAGGATTATATATAGGTGCCTAGGTTGTGTCTGTTTCTTCACGATGGTGGTGTGTTTTATTAAGCAGGTTTCTTGCGGCCTTCCTGCTGGAGTGCTCCTGTGCTAGGGACGGTAGATAGGTAGACCGGAAAGCCGAAGCAAAACGGACCCAGCAACCTCCTTAAAGGTAGGCTTCGGGTTTCCGGTTGATTACCCTCCAACTCGAGAGGTCCGGCATGGTATCGGCGTCGTGTTTGGCTTCCTGTATCCAGGCCGTACGGTACCTGGGCTTGGGCATCTCCTCTTCGTTTACGACGGAGAGATTAGCCCCATCCCAGGGTTTAATGATGGGCAGTTTGCGGATGAGACACTCCTTCAAGTCCTCATCTGCGCGCGCCAAAAGGATGCCACCCGAGCGCGGTTTGGAACCAATAAAGCTGGGGCCGTCACCATCGTCTAAGGTGTCAATACACTCCAAGACAGCACCTTGAAGCATTTCGACCCTCTCCTGATCCATTTTACCCAGGGCGTCTATGATGAGAAACCTCCTTAAAGGTAGGCTTCGAGGTGGAAGGCTCGCCAAGTTTCAGTGCCTTGGTAGGATTACCTTGATTCGAGGTAGACGAGGTATTGAGAGGGCGCTTTGACGCCCGCTCCCTCGTTTCCCCCTTCTCTCGGGTCCTCTGCTTGGTATTTTCACTCATGCGCAGTTCTATCGCCTGCTCGAAGGTCATACCCTTCGCTACGAGCCGATATATTTGTTTTCTATCAGCTCCAGAGAGCTTAACCCTGGGTTTACTCTCTGGCCCCTTGGTCGACGTGTCCCTTTGGTGCGTTGCGCCCAGAGGGGTCGACTCTGCATTGGAAGTACCTGGTCCCTCAGTCCCAGGTGCTCCAGCAGTGTTCGTATGCTCCTCAGTATCGCTACCAAAGAGCATAGCCTCGGAGGTACCTGGTACCTATTGAGTAAAATTTAAATGGTCGTCTATTATGTCTAAAATATCCATATAGTTCCTACGAGAAGCTAGGGAAGTAAAGGTCCACCCCTGCAGAATGAAAATTAAGGTTATGATTAAACTGCTATTAATTGTTAGTGTGCTTAATTATAGTTGCACCTAGTGCGTTTTTATAGACTTATTTTAGATTTTAATACATTTTTAGAGTTACATTTTAAGAAATAACTACTTAGTTCAGACAAAAGATACAATTTACTGAGAGTAAATTTAACTCTATAAATATCAGTTGAACCAAGATCTATGCTAATTTTGTACTTTCTGTTTTTACGTGAACTTTTTCTAATAAAACATTTTAAACTATACTGTTGTTTTTCTAATTAAGTTAAAAATGCCTACACTTATTTCCAAATTGAGTCGTTATCTAAGGAAAAATATTTTGTCAAAAAGAGACTTAACTTTTAATATGTTTTTTTTTGTATTAAAAACTTAATAAAACAGTGACCTAAATAAATGGTGGTCCGATTTTTTTGTCAATTTTTGAGTAAAATATTGACCTATTTTTAATTACGTCATAAATTGACTGGGTGGATTTCATGAAATAATGACGCATCTCAAAATTGTTTTTTCAAACATTTTTTTTTACCATCACATTATACTAAATTCATTAATTTTTTTGCTAAATCTAAAAGAATATATTCGAAGGCTTAAAACAGTAATTTTAGTTTCTTCCTACTCATCATAGTTAAAATTTTATAGGGAGATTAAAGTATATGCTCTAAAACCACAAATCAGTTTTTTGCCATTTACCAAAACTTAGCAATTTTCGAATTGAGTCATTATTTTATTAAGAGTGTCGATACACATCGCCTTGCCAACGGTACTCTCAATGCCGCACAGTGAAAACATCGACAGCACAGTGCTTGCTTCACGCCATTTTTCTGTTAGGCCCGTGTTATCGTGCCTGTGAAAGCGTGGCCTCCAACTGTGGTTATTTTTATCAGTTAAGAATAAACAAAAAATAAAGACGCTTTTTGACAATTTTTTTATAATTCAGGATGAAGAAAAGCATATTTGTGATCTTTCCATAAGGAGTAAGGTACCTTGTAACATAAGGAAGTCCTTTTCCAAGATCATCTTACGTAACAAATTAATGGTCCCCCACTAAACACACGTAGTTAATAAATAAGAATATGTAATAGTTTATTTAACAGAAGTAGTTTAATATCCAAAGAGGCAACACCGCTAGCATCTGGGCACGTTGGACAATATCAGTGAGGCAGAACAATTTCTTTCTTTTTGGTAAATATGTACATTTAATTAGGTATCACTTTTGTGTGAAATGCGTTTTAATATATTTTTAGTTATTTATATCTAATTTTGCTTGTGAATTAATTGTAGGTGTTTTTGTATCATCGTCTCGTCAGCCCATTTAGTCCCCACTGCTGGGGCACGGGCCTCCCTCAATCACATGAGGGGTAATTGCCATACTCACCACGCTTGGCAGACGGGTTGGCGAGGGTTTGATATAAATGCAGAGTTTTCCTCTCTGGGTGCTGATGATCATGCCAGCAGCTTTACCTTA